>QQSS02234822.1:0-157213 GCA_003687565.2 Craspedacusta sowerbii | reverse complement strand
CTCCTTCTCCACAAACTAAGCTGCGTATGAACTTTTCAGCACCTCCGGGTCGTAGGATCTTTTCTGATACACGTACTCCTGGCCATGGCCCTTGTCCCCATGGTCCAGCTCCTTCTTCACGAAGTCCTGCTTGTAACTTGTCTTCAGATGCTCTGGATCGTAGTGTCGCACTCGGTGCTTCATATCCACTGGCTAGTGCATCATCCCTTGGTTCTCAATCTCCTTCTCCACAAACTAAGCTGCGTATGAACTTTTCAGCACCTCCGGGTCGTAGGATCTTTTCTGATACACGTACTATACTTCATTTAATGCTTCTCCTGATTGCCGAATTTCTTTTCTGTCTTTCTCCTTTTCCCTGCTTAATGTTTTACATTTCCTACAATCAATTGCCAACATTTTTTATCTTGATTTCCTCAAATCCTCCATGCATGCTTAGCAATCTATTTTTTCAATTTTCCTTGACAGTTTTATTTAATTTTCGCACATGTCGCACTTTGAATCATAATCTTCTTTCATTTTACTAAATTCCAAATTTTCCGTCTTTACCTAATCAGTGTCGTTTTCAATATGAAATTTTTTGATGACGAGTTTTTCGTTGGGCGTAGCCTTAAGTGGTTTTGCAATCGGATTCCTCTTTTTTTTGCGATAATTATTGTAGATTTGGTTGTAGAGTGTGTTGTGACTGTTATCTCTTATTTTCATTCAAATAATCTAAAATATAATTCCAGTCTTCAGATTGCCTGTCTATATTATAAATGTATTAGAAGAAACTCAGAGTCTTTATTTACTAGTCCAACTCCTATATTAATGTCGGCCTTTTTGACATGTTCGAGCTTGTCAATTTCGAGGTTGTCGAATCTAGCACTCTCGATAATGCTATCTAGAAATGTAGAACTCTTGTCTCTAATCCGCCCGACCTTTTCTTCTTGAGCTTTTAGGAGGTCAACTAGCCCCAGTTTCTAGCACTTTTCAAACTTATTAAAACCACCCCCTAGTTTTCTTAATGCACCACCGTCCTAGCCACTGGTAAATAATCTCTCGAAAAAGCCAAGTCGATCAACCCCAAGGTGATTGTTAAACCCATCCTTCAGAATGCTATAACTGATATCGCTAATAAAGTCCAACCTATCGCAAGGGAATTTAAAGAGTAGGTGCTTAGATAAATTCGAAGCCTTGGCTCAGGTGCGTCAGGAACTGTTAAGTTGGTCGAAAACACCAAGACGCACGAATTGCTAGCTCTTAAAATCATAAATTTCCGAACGCTCACTGACAAAGAAAAAGAGAAGGCCAATCAGTAAATTATTTTCCTTAAGGTTCTCAACTGCCCCAATATTATCAAATACTGCTACTCCTAACAAAAGGACGACTGCATCCTCATTTACATGGAATACGCCTAAAATGGTTCTTTGATGGAAAGAATCAAGGAGCAGTCCAGCTGGAACAAGCTCTTCCCTCCTGAGTAGATTCTCAACTACTTGGGTCAGCTCACCTATGCAGTCAAGTACATGAACAAGCGGAATGTGATCCACAGGGACATAAAGCCGCAGAACGTCTTCATCGACAAAGTAAATCTGCTGAAGATCGGTGACTTCGGGATAAGCAAGCAGCTGAACAAGGAGGAGCTGGCATACACCTACATTGGTACGCCTTACTACATGGCACCCTAAATCATCCAAAAGAAGTAATACAACTCCAAAGCCGATATATGGTCACTCGGGTGCCTATTTTACTAAATCTGCTACCTCAAGCGTCCCTTCGACGCCAGCACTGACTATGAGCTTTATCGCATCATTCTCTACAGTGAGCCCAGTTTCGAGAGCAAGTATGACTCAGAGCCCATCAGCTTCTTCAGGGAACTCAATGAACTCATCAAGCAGATGCTAGAAAAAGATCCTGCCAAGAGACCCACAATCCTGCAGGTCTACTAGCATCCGCTGATCCGTGGCGAGGTGATTAAGCACAAGCAGCGGCTGAAGGAGCTGAAGATCGAGATAGCCGAGGAGGCGGACGAAGTGGAGATCGACATGATCAACTAATTAAAAAATATAACCAGCTAGGCCTTAAAGTCTCTGAAATTCAAGCACGTCAAGAAATCGCTCTTTGGGTACAGCAGGCCCACCATTACTAAGCAGGCCCTTCAGGAGTTCGTCTAGAAAACGGGCAAAAAGGAAATTACGGTTGACAAGTTCGTGCAAATGGGCTTCTTCGAGGAAATGTCTGGAGATTTACTAGTGCCGTTCAAACTAGACCCCTGCCGACCATTCTACTACTCTGATGAAGATGTGACGAGCAGTGTGGGCTGCTATCTGTCAATGGACAAATTCTAAAACCTTATCACTTAGGCACTGAAGTGCCCCTAGAGTCTCAAAGTATTGAACAGTAGTTAATTAACAAGACTTTACATTTAGCTAGCTCTGCAAATAGGAACGCTGTTATGTCCTCCTCAACCTGTGGAAACTCGTCAAATACTATGATGACTACCTGGCCAAGGCTAGAGATCGGGGCTGGTTTAGCAAAGTCATCTACTGGCTCCCCTTTTAAATGGAGCAACAGCCCGTAGTTAGGATTGGATCGAAACCCTACACGCTTCAATCTTTCTAGCAGCTCATGCTTCAGGATTAAAGTGTCCCTAAAAGTGTTGTATTTTTGTTTCTGAATCCCTGCAATTGTGCAGAGTACACTGGCCAGGACAGCGCTCTTTAGCTTATCCAGCAGCAGGCCCAGAGTTGGGTTCATAAGAATTTTGAGTTTGATGAGCACGAAGGTGAGATGCGGGTTAGCCACAGCCTTTCAAAATTCGAGCCGATAATCGGGCGGAACCAAATTGTGAGGATGCTGTGCAAGTTCAAGAACACAGGCTACTTCTACGAGGACATCATAAAATAACTGGATGAGATGCTAATCCGACTGGTTTATGTGTGATAAAATAATAAATGTAATCAATTGAGCTCACCGAAACGCGGATAGAAAATCTTCGAAGCAGCATCAACAAGTTCCTGGACCAGCTGCTTGACGATGAAATCCTGCATACTATGGGGCAGTCCTCCTACAGCGAAAATCAGCAGGATCTTTATATTCTTGAAAATATCACTGCCTTGATCACCGGGCAGCAGGAGGTCCTCATCTCCAACCTCTCCGACCGACTATAAAAATCCCTGAAGGACATCGAGCTCTTGGAACTTGAACTCGAACAGAAAAATGGAGTCATTAGGCGAAAGGAGGATTAGTTGTTGACTTCCAAGAAAGAGCGACACAGTCAGGCCAGCAAGGAGGAGAGCATAAAGGCAGAGATGTCTCAAAGGATCAATGAGCTCTAAACCCTGCTTAGAGACAAGTCAGCTGTTGTAGACAAGCTCCAGAAATAGCAACAAGGTGTAATCAAGTCCAGTACACAGGATAAGGAGAAAATCAGCCAACTTTTGTAGGCCTCGCAGGAGGAGGTCAAGGAACTATCGGCCTCCCTGTAGTCATGCAAGAAGAACCTTGAAAACATGAGGCTGGAAAACGAAAAAAATATCCAATCGAAATAAAAAGCAATGAAAGAGAGCAAGAAGACGATCTTGCAACTAAGCGAGCAACTGGAACAATCTGAGGGCAGATGCAAATAGCTGTAATGCAGTCAACAAAATCTGAAAAAAAATTTTGCGGCTTAACTCTAGCAAACCACCAGAGAGAAGCTCCTGAAGTCTTAGGAATCCTAACGACTGAAGAAGTAGCTTTAGCTCAAAGGCAGGTAGCTGACTGCCCTCAAAAAAGAGAGTTAGGGTAGACAGCAGGATCTAGACGCCAGGGTCCTCCAGCTCTAGAGCGCCAGCCGACGCCAGAAATAAACAATCTACGGGCTGGAGGAGCAGCTAGAGCAAAGCAAGTTTATTATCGAGGAGCAGAACATCCAACTACTTACTTTCCAGGAGAACGAGGAGAGATTGATGTCGTAGATCCGTGAGAAACAGATCGAAAATTAACAGATTCACTAAAGGCATCGATAGTAATTGGAGAAGGTCTAATCAGCACGCCTTCAGACCTAACTACAACTAAAGTCCAAGCAGAAGTCATTGTAGACCATGGAGAGCCAAGCTACAGCCAGACTTCAGGAGAACGAGAAGGCAAGCAAGCGATGGTAGGAATAACTGAGAGAGTCGAAGTAGACTGCTGAACTTAGGGAGGCCTAGGTTCTTAAAAAGAATTGTTAGATCTCCGTTCTGAAAGCCAAAAATCATGAACTGGAGGAGACTCTGCAAATTTCGAGCAACAATTCAATTAAAGTCCAAACTAAACTCCAAAGTCAGGTTGAGTCCCTCACACTCAAGCTTCGCTAAGTAAGGATCAGCTTCCAGCAGGCCTCCAATTAAATCGGCAAACTTAAAAATTAATACAAGGGTCTGAAGAGAGCAGCTAGCGCTAGTATAAATCTTTTCCAAGATCTGATTGAGGACTATCAACACAAGCTGCAACTGCAAGAAAGCCTCAAGAAATTCAGGGCCAGCAAGTACACTTCGAAGATCAATTCCTTCAAGGCCGAAAGAACGAACTAGCCAGACCGCGGTCGTCACTATGACCCCGTTAAAGAAACAGAAAAATTAAACACGCGGTACGGTTCCCCTATTTCGAGGTCAGATGACCGTCAGGAGTTCAGTCGATATCAAAGTGAAATCATCTCTCCTTTCGGCTACAGTCCTAACCAAATCTCCAAAGGAAGGTCCAGCTCCCCAGATATCGAGCTGCTGCACAGAGAGTTGTTGGATGTAGCAAATAAATTTTTTTAGCAGGTTTAGGCGCTGCGCCTTTTTAAATGCGAGCTGGATGTAAACGACTCCATCATCGCGAAGATTTAAAACTAGCGAGGTCATCCTGAACAACCTCATGATTTCCTGAATGAAGTGAGGCTTAGGAGGAGCCAGTGCCAGTAACACCTTGGCCTCATGTCGCAACGCAAAGAGATCTTCGAGCGAGTGCGGCAGCTGCAGCGGCAGATCCGTATGCAGCTCCAGCGAAAATGATCACGTTTCAATAATCCTAACTGAATGCCGCAGACTCCCCCTTATTCTCCACTGCGCATCCGAGGGGTCTCTCCGAAGCGAATCTCCCCACTCTCCCATAAACTGATGAACAAGGTAGAGGCAAGTGACTCCCTGGCCAGACTAATCGCAAGGGCCGTCGACAAGTAGTGGATTGACAACCCCAAGGGAGTTGAGGAGGACGAATTGCAGGCCTATCGAAAATGGGCAAGGCAAGCAGCAGGAGACAAAGAATTCAAAAAGCTGGTTGGATCGTTATGTGAAGCCTACATCAGACGGAAGGAAGCATGAATTATATTCATTTAAAATCACTTGAGAAGTGCAAGCTGATCAACAGAGAATAGCTAAATGAATGACAATTTATCGGGATCGGTATCTATATTAGAGGACAACTTCGACTTAGCGAGGTGGTTAGCTGCCTTTCATGCATATTATCATCGGCTTTCCAGACTTAAACTTTGTATGGCCCATGAAAAATCAAACAGATCCCACTTTGCTCCGTTTCACCTCGTTCATAAGCTCTTGGATCGTGCCCCCAAACTATTCGAGAATCCGGTCGTCTCCTTTCACCCGGCTCTTAACCATTCCATCACGCATTTGAAG
This sequence comes from Craspedacusta sowerbii, assembly GCA_003687565.2. NCBI lineage: Eukaryota > Metazoa > Cnidaria > Hydrozoa > Limnomedusae > Olindiidae > Craspedacusta > Craspedacusta sowerbii. The sequence goes on along the minus strand of QQSS02234822.1, from coordinate 151,592 downwards.
CATCAGCTTTTTGTACTTGTCGATCTCAGCCTCCTGCTCCTTTAGTTTTCGGTCCCGGTCAGCCAACATCGCCTTCCATTTGCTGCAGTCCTAAGGCTTCTACCTCCTAGAATTTGAGAGGTCACCTTTCAGCATGTCGTTAAGTCTCTCCAGCTCACCAAGTTCTTTTTTGAGGCCTTAGTTATCATCGATAAGCTAATTGATACTCGCCTGAAGACTGTCCAGCTTGCGTTCAAGCTCAGGACATCGTTTGCATTTCTGATTTTTCTGCCTTGCAAGCTACTATAACAGCGACTATACCTGCTACTTGGCGTTCTAGAGTTCACCAGTGAGATCCTTAACAGGTTCTGACTTCTTTGGTCGGTTGGCCTCCTTGAGTAGTTTGTCCGTGCGTTACAGCTTTGCCTATAGCGATTTAATCTGGGCATTGAGCGAACGGATCAGGTCTTCGCATGGCGAATGTTGCTCAATTGCTTCGGAAAGTCGTTGGTTTAAATCCTAGAGCTCTCGCTTCAGGCTTAGATTTTAATTTTCAAGGTCGTCGCAGACTCGACTCTTGTTCTCGAAGTTAGTCTTCCACTTGGCTGCTTCTCGCTCGGCCTCCGATAGCTTGCGAAGAGCTTACTTGAGTTTGTTGTTAGCCTCGTCGTTCAACTTTCTAAGGTGCTTATTCGCCTTTTCAAGATTACTGAGAGTAGCGTTCGCCTAGTTGAGTTTTTAAGTAAGATCTTCAATGATGGCCTTGAGCCTGTCCCGCTCTCCGATTGCTTACTGCAAGTTGCTTTCCAATTGATCTTTCGCTTGTGAGAGTTCATGCAGCTGACTCTCTTTTGTCTACAGCAGCTTCTTTAGTCTGTTGAGCTCGTTGGTGAGGTCGATCAACTTTCTTTACAAAGGTTTGATCCTTTCATTCTACTTCTTTAGATTACTGCAGTCACCTTACAATTTCTTAATTTTGAGAAGCAGTTAATTTACACGTTACTGGCAGTCGTCCTTTTAACGTGTTAGTTAGCCGTTTAGATCGTTGCACTAGCGTTATTTGTCGCTAAGCCGGTCTTTCAATGACCGCAGTGTAGCCTCATGACTGCGGTTATGATCCTTGAGTTTTTTTATAATTTAGTCCCTGTCTGAAATAGCCTTCTTGTACCTGGAGTCGTCAAATTACTCAGCTTATGGAACTTAGTTTAGCTGGAGCCTAAGCCGATCTATCGTGCCCTGCAACTATTTCATCATCCGTTCGCAATCGCTGTGGTCCTACACTGGAGAATTCATCGGCTGAATTCTCGAACTATGTGTGGGTTGAATTTGAATGGGATTAATAGTTGGCTGCTGATATTGGGGCTGAGGGGGTGGCTGTTTTTCGTGCTGGTCCTGCTTAATGAACAGTTCTCTGAGCGCTTAGATCTCGAGATGCGCTTCCTTGAGGTTTCTAACCAGCTATTCCCGCTAGAAGATGGGTGATCCTACTGCGACATAGACTTTTTCTGGGAGGGGTTCGGAGTGGACCGGCAGGTTCATAAGGCCGTCGATTTAGTTCTGCAGGTTCAGGTTTGAGGTCCTGAGAAGATCGTTCTAGCGCTGGAGTGAGCACATTTCTTAGTGCATTAAGCACATTTTTCTACAAGTCTCTGCCAGCTTATCCTCCAGCACCTGATAGTTCTGGATAAGCTCGAGGTGCTAGTGCTAAAGCAGGTGATATTGCTGGGAGGTGAGCTGCAGCTGATCCAGGTAGTTAGAGAGGGACTGCATTAGTCCTTTTAAGTGCTCCACTTAGGAATGCAGTTGCTGCTTATCGGCCTGCAAGGACTAGTTGATCTTTAGTACCCCTTCCGTTTAGTACTTGAGATTGGATATGCTGAGTTTGAGTTAGTTCAGTTAAGCTAGAAGCCGTTCGTTCTAGACTCGAAATGATTAGCTGTCACCCTGATTCCTTAGCTGCATGTTGAGCAGGTGGTTATCCTCTTCAAGCTAGGTCAGTCTCTTGAGCAGTCGGCTATACTAGCTGCTCAGCACCGAAGTCTCATTGTTAACGGCCAGACTATGTGAATGAAGCCTTTAAATCTCTTTTTCGAGAAGCTGCCTCTGCTCCTTCTCCCGATCGAAGTCCAGCTGGAAGGCAGAGGTGAACATTGCAGCTTGTTACATCTCCTTCTGCGCATGAACGCGCAAGCTTTTCTCTTTTTAAAGCTCTGAGCCTAGACTCTGAACTGCAGTCTGTAGCCTCTAAAGCTCCTTGTCAAGTCCATTCTGACACTAAATGTGGATCTGCTGCTCCCGGAGCATCAGATTGGCCTCGGCCAGCTTGTCCTCGAGCAAGTTGACTTCTAGGAAGGAGCGCTCTTGTCCGCCCTTCAGGTTTCTGCAGTCATCGATGAGTTTGCTATTGCGATCGGAGAGGAAACCTACCTTCTCCTCAAGATCGCTGATGTGCTTGAGCAACTTATTCACTTCTGCTGAGGAGCGCATTTAGGATTATTGGGCTGACTGCATCTGCTTCATACATGCTTGCTCGTACTCTTTAGCCTTTATGAGCTGTATTTGGTTCACCCCAAGGATGCGAGGATCGCAATTTTACAGAGGATTTTGGGGGAGATGGTGGGGAGGTGGGACGGGGGAGAGTCTTTTGCGAGGAGAGTGCGACTCCTCCTTGAGCTGGCTGTTGGCGAGAGTAAGACCTGCCTCCTGCAGCAAGGCGTGTGGGGCGAGCGGCGAGAACCTCTCCGAATAGCGGTAGTTATTTTTCCTCATTATATAGAAGATCTGTGATAATTAAGTGCCGTTGATGCTGTTCAAATTGTGCTGTCCCACGGGGCTGGCCAAGGTCGCTCCCAAGATCGACTCGAAACTCACTTCCGCCGATATACGCGTCTATCAGCACTACAAAGATGCCCGCGAAGGTCCGATTTACTAGTGTCCTATCTGCATCCTCTATTACAGCAGAGTGCTGGAATGCGAGTAATGTTTGAATCAAGTGTGCTTGGAATGCGCCACTCTGCTGGTGAGGGCGAGGAAGGGCCTTTGTCCGTTCTGCAGGAAAGATGTGGTATTCCGGGACAAGCAGTCGAAAGGCAAGCGCAGCTACTTCTTGAAGAGTCAATTAGACTCCTCTATGGAAGGATTGCCAACATAAAATTGAGTTCAAGGATCATCAGTGTAGATGCACTGCATCGGCCCTTCGCCTGCACTCTCGCCCCGAGCAAGTCCCAGCACGATGTCCAGAGAGTGCTAGAGCATCTGTGGGATTACTTACCTTTGCGAGGTTGTGTCTAGGAAAAGAGCCGGGTTGGTATTAATCTCGAGCAGGTAGGGATGGAAGTCTCGATCAAGGAGAATATCGCAGCCTAGCAGCTAAAAGCAACCCTGCTTGTGGATGAGCTTGTGGCGAGCAGCTTGGATTATGTTGATCAGGAGCTCTTTGATTCTGCGTTGCGACTAGTCAATTAGAGCCTACTAAAACAGCAGCTTGAAGTTGGAGTGGGAGATTATAGTGCCCTATTTGTTGGCCTTGAAGGAGGGGTGCTTCTTCTGCACGGATGCGTTGGTGAGGTGGCAGAAAGGGTCATCACTTTGCTCGTCGTAGTCCAGAAGCGAGAGCCTTAAGTAGCCAGGATTATAGTATAGTCTAAGAGGCCTGACCGATGCTATGAGCAGATAGACCCTGCAGTCGAACTTGCGGGAGTTTATGAGCAATGGGCGGTCGATGTAGTGCTGGATTATGCCCTCGGTGTCCAGCTACATTGGCACTGTTGTAGTCTAGGGCCGGATCTTCTACAGGGGAGTGTCCTTGTAATTTGTGACATAGTACAGCATGTTTTGGGTGGCGAACTAGCCTAGAAAGAGGATTTTGCTCTTGATGAGCTGCTCCTTGAACTAAGTGATATTCTTGATAAGTTTTATGCCTCGGCCTTGGTTGCTGTTCCTCGGCTTGAAGATCCAGAGGCCTTTTCGATCGTCGTTGAGAAATGCGATTGCGTCCGACAGGACATCCAGTCTGTACGACTTTGGAAAATATGTTTCGAAAGGGTAGAGCTAGTGATTTTCGCATAGCAGCTTGAGCAAAGTGGTTTTGGTGGTTAAAATGCTGATGTTCGGAATATGGTTCGCCAGCTGCCGATCTTATCTGAAAGAAAAGAAGTCGATTTCAGCGCAAGTCTGCGTCCATTTCAAGAAATAGTCGTTACTAAATTGCTGGCTGTCCTTCATGATGGAAAAGCCTCGTTTCTCAAGCAAGCTGCGAACCAATTTGTCGTTGTTTCCCTTGCCCACAAAAGCCTGCTATTTCTTGTGGTTAAGCTAAGGCTTATCTTATCGCGGCTCGATCTCAGGATCAGCGAAGATTGAGAATTTATCACTGAGCCATTCGGTGCGCTAGTCGAGCCAGGGATGCTCCTCGCAGAAAGACTTGCACTGACCCGAAAGCCAGGCCTCCAGGGATTTGAAGTGATGTTTCTGGTTATTATAAAGAGTAGACTAAAATTTGTAGGATTCGAAAATAGAAACAGTGCCGTTACGCCAGCGTGCCCCCAAACTTTTTTAACCGCCCAGGCATATCTCTACATGCACAATCTTGTGTGGGAATGGCTTAAGTCGCTTATCAATGTAGTCTGCCTCAATGAACACCAGATCGCCAGGCTTGACGTGCTCGGGTTAGATGTCCTCACCTAGAAGGTCGTATTGGTAGGCTTGATTCCACTTCGCTAAAGTGAAGCCGAATTACTTTCGAAGGTCAAAAACAACCTGGCGAATTAGTCCGCAGCAGTCCAAAAATACGTGAGAAGACCATTATTTTGTACCTTACTTGCAGAATTTTTTGGCATAAGGGACTCCTTGGTATTTGAGGGCTGTCTCGATAAACTTATTCCTCAAGGCCTGCTTGGAGATAGGATCGGTCTTGAAAGTCGAGCAGCTGGCTCTGACGTATTGATGATGCTTAAGCTAATAATGTTTGAGCAACCTAAATTGCTTAAAATTTTCCTTGATATCGCCTTTGGGCGCGAGCTCTGTGAGCAAGTTGAGTTAGTTGTTCTCCTTTTGTTACATTTAAATTCAAACTCAAGAATCGATTTAGCCCTTTCTGTCCTTGGGACTGCTGAAGAATAAGTCGTCTTTTAACTCTACTTTCATCCGCTCCAGACGTTGCCGGGCTGTTGACATCGGCCTGTCAGTTGTCAGATTTTTTGGAGAGCGCCCTGAGCTCTTCGGCTCCGCTGATCGGAAAGTTAGCAAGTTACCTTAGGATTTTAGTCTGCTGAGCATATTTTGTCCTTTGAGTACTTCCGAGAGAACAGACTCGAGCCGCTAGGTGCGTTACTACATAGTATTTATGATGTTTTGCTGAATTGAAATGCGATGGAGCTGGGAGTGGAGGAGAGGAGGCGGCTCAGGCTTGGACTAAGGTATCAAGAGCGTGTAGTTAGCAGGCTGGGGCCGGTGAGCCGCAGCCGTAAGCTCTGCAATCTTAAGCTAAAAACCTTAAACTCGTCTTTAAAGACTTGAAAACCTTTCGACCAGTTTAAGCAAACTCTACTTAAGACTCTGCCACTAAAATTTGTGTGGAGTAGGCTCAGTCCTTTCCTCTACCAGCGGAATCGACCGGACCAGCTGTTCCTTAACTTCAGGGGCAGGCAGGTAGGCCGGCTGAAGACTGGTGACGAGTCTATCGAGGCGGGACGTGGTGGCCTAGAGCTTGTTGATTTTGAGGTGGATGGGTGCTGAGGCCATGAAGATCTCCTAGCGGATTGACCGAGCGATGTGTTCGGTGAGCATAATTTATATGGATAAAAGGAAATACAAGACATCGCTGTGCAGACACTTCGAGCTGGGGACGTGCTCGCTCAAGGACAAGTGCTATTTCGCGCATGGCCCTGTAGAGCTCAGACACCACTATGAGCCTATGCCTCAAGTCATCCCCGAGCCTGTCGCTCACCATTAAATTGTTAATTTTAAAACCCAGATCTGCAGAGTCCTGATGTAACAAGTACTATCAACAGGGATACTGCCGCAACGGCAACCACTGCTCCTTCGCACATGGGCCTAACGAACTACAAGGCGCCGTCAACCTCTAGGCACTCTAGCTCGACGACCTGAGAGTCAGTCCTCTCAGGCTCTCCGAAAGCCCGATCGACAGCCAGATCGGCAGTCGGCAATAATAGATCATCCTCCACCTTATGTTAACCAGTATGAAAAAAATGTTCAGAGACAACGAGCAGGTCCAGCTTTAACTCTCATACGCTGAGGGCCGGCTGAGAGAGGGCCAGCTCAACCTGACGATCGACCTGATCGGCGCCATAATGTAAGACGAGAAGCGTACGGAGAAGTAGCGTGAAGACTTCAGCAGGATCAAGAAGAACGCGCAGATACTCTTCATGAACCAGATGCTCAACCCGTCTTGACTATTCACTTATATAGAGATTCAGTCCACCACCTTCTTTAGCAGGCTTTAAAGGCGCCTTATCGAGCTTTCTACTCTATCTAGTTCATGCTCCAGTCCCTCCTTCTTGTGCTTGAGCGTCAGGTTGTCGCATAATTTGGTACCTTTACGATTATACTCGCTTTGCAGGTTGCTCCACAGCTACTTCTGCTTAGACAGCTCTGCCTGTAGCACCTTCCTACAAGTCTAGTTATCAGGAGGTGCACTTCTTTTTTTCTAATTTTGGTGGAATTAGTAGGTATTCAATTAGGATTGCTTCATTTGGTTAATGTATTGAGGAACTTGTCCATAGCCTTTCCGCTTGAGCCAGTCGGTCTGCAGTTCTTCCTTTGGAGCCTTCTAAAGAGCCTTTCTGACATTGAGATCGATAAAGTCTTTAGGCTGAACGGGCGTCTGAGGAGTGACTACGTGTTTGGGCACCTCTTCTCTCCTAAAATCAACGGGCTAAGCTATTGTCTTCAGGCCACGTTCGATCCTACAAATGCGAGTGTCATTATATTCTATGTTCACTCTTGAGGACGGTCCCCAGAGTCTGCACCTGTTGTGCGTGTAGAGAGCAGACTTGGGGTGAAAGTGCGACCCCGCAGGATTGAGCACCGAGACCGGCCGGTTGCCAGTCCCGAAGGTCGAATAGGATGGCGGGACGAAATGGGGATGCTTAGATTTGTATAGTGATTTGCTGTCCTCTTTGGCAATTGCCTTAGTTTGTTGCAGCAGGTTCATTACATTTTATTGGCTCATCTATAATGTTCGAGCCGTTATTAAATGTAAGCAGCCAAGTTGAGGCAAAAATTAAGGACACACCGCCAGCCGCTCATTGAGCTTTACACTCAATAAATTTTCAGTCGGTTTGCCTATACCAAACAGCCCTTCAAACAAACCAATTTCAGGGACGACCACAAAGTCGCAAGGGCCTATCAGCAGAAACGAAGCCTGGTCTTGGAGGAGCAGAAACCCAGATGCTAGAGTGTGTGCGGGTCGAATGAGCCTCAGGTGAGAGCGAACTCCTCGTTGATCTTTAATAACGCCTACAGCAACTCTGTGAGTCATCGGTATCGCCTCCTCAGATCCAAGAACATCGATGAGGACAAGCCTTTTGAGAAGGAAAATAAAGGCAGGTAGTTAAATTTCATTATAAGGCGCAAGCGATAGCATAGGAGCAGACAGGAGGAGTTATGGGGCAGCACGATGGAAGGCTGGTCCACTGAGGATCCGGTACCGATTAACTTCAGGTGATTATTTCACTGCTCACAGTCTTTACTTGTCCCTTCACGCTGCCGATTAGCTAGCGGACTCGGCTACTGACTTAACTTGCGTGCTTGACAAAAAGAAGTGCCCACTCCCGCATTGTCTCTTGGCCCACCTTAAGTTTGGTGCAGCTGAGAGCGATGAGCAGTATTTGTGGTTTTTTTTCAATTTATTCTACAAATCTGGAATTGAGGTGTGCCAGATTAGCCAGCAGCCTGAAGGCGTAAGGGAAATAACCCTCGATTTGTAAATCGTCATAAAGAGTCGTTCGAGTAGGGTGGGCGTTCTCAAGGGTCACCTTGTCTGTCTTGGAGACAGAGGAGTGACTGTAGATATTTTAGAGGCTATTGAGAATGGTAGAGTATATCGGTACAAGGTACATTTGGAGAGACTTGTTGTAGGCGCCTAGGAAAGTCACTTGGCTGAGCAGGATAGTCAGATCGACAAAATACACTTTAAGAGTCTATGCAGGCTGATGCTCAGATAGACCGGAAGCCTCCCTTTCATACTCCTCCATTATGAAATCTAAGTCAACAATTGAGAGTTTGAAGGCGATGGGAGAGGGCTAATTGAAGTTGAGTGTCTTGTCTGAGGGGTAGTGGTCTTCCACCAGAGAACTCAAGTTTTTTTAGAGTATGAATTTCTAAAAGAGCTGGTGGATCTGTGGTAGCAAGTTCTTGACCCCTGGAGATATTCTGCGAAGGCAGGACTAAAGCTTTTTGAATAACTTCGAAAGGATCAGCATCTGCCAGTAGAGTTGCTCGGAGTCGATGAGCTGGAGGTTGAGGATGCTTACTATTGTTGGCAGGTATTGCTGAGGGCTTATCCTAATTATCAGGTTATGGATGAAGATCAGAAGGAACTTGAGGGAGTAAGGCTCAGCACATGGGACGATGGAGGTGATCAGCTGCAGATTATCTTAGAACAAGGAGAAGTGGGAGGACTTGAGCAGCAGGAGATTCAGATATTGGAAAATGTACTTATTGACTTTAGGATTGCCGATCTGCAGGACTGCGGCTTTGATCAATTAGAGATGACTTTAGAGTGGCAGCGAGCACTCCGCATTGGCTAGCGTTCTGCATTGTTAAAGGAGCTCCTGGGATAATTATTTGATATTGTTATTAATCATTGATAATTCTCATCTGTTGCGCAATTTGTTCTATTTACCCGGCTCTTTGAGGGTGCATTTGAGGCGGTTGAAGTCCTTCTCCCATCTCATCAGGAGTTTCTAGACCTCCTTCATCTCTTTGCGAAAGGAGGCCACAACCAGACTGTAGTTCTGGAGAACCTACCTGCACTTGAGGCGCCAGAAGGCCGCCTGCCTGAGGTGGAGCACTTCCTTCTTGTGGAAATTGAATTGGTTGGAAGCCTACTTATAAATTTATAATTCCGTTAGTATTTTATCGAGCAGGACTGTCTGCTACTTGAAAACTAGGAGCTGGTCGGCAGTCTTCTGTTTGCCTCCTAGGCCCACTTGGAAAGCCTATTCGATCATCAGTCCCAGCAAATCATATTCTCTCCTCACTCTTTAGACTTAGAGTCGTTGAGACTCGTTCACTCGGACGCTTTCCAGATGTTCATGCAGTCCTCTTCGCTAGGATATCAGTTATCGGATTTCCTATAGCTGGATTCTGAGCACCATGTTCTATTGTAGAAGTTGAGAATCCTACTGGCTGCAAGTTTGAACTTGGGCATCGCAGGTCTGAGCCAGTAGGTCTATGAAATCATCCCTGGAGTCAATCAGGATGTACCTGGGGGATTCCAGGACATCGGAGTCGATGAGGGGCACTGAATCCTGCTAATACATTACTTTGAGATTAGTTTAAATTTGAATGAATAATAGGTCTCAGCGCTGGAGCGACGGATTTAGTAACTGTCTCTCATCTCGTGGACTTAGTGCCAATCCTTAGCACTTCAGAGACTAGAAGGAATAGCTTTGCAAAAAAATTAAAAAATCTGACCGAGTTGTCCTTGAACTCTCCAAGGAGGTCATGGAGCTGCGTCCTTTCAAATAAAACTTTGAGAAGCTTACTGAAGAAAATGATATGCTTCGCAAAGATATTTCTGAACTGAAAATAGACCTGTAAATGACAAAGAAAGTTAACATACAGCTGTCGGCTCTACTGCCGAAACATTAGAATCTTATCAACCTCTATTAGAAACTGCATGTATAAAGCAGACAGTTACAATCAAAGAATATCCGGCTGAGTCAAAAAAACTTGAGCCTCTAAAAAGTTAATGAGCGTGCTCGAGTTTTATTGCGAAACATGCAGGCCTGTCTCCGGGACTCCAAAAGCTAGTTAACTGCCTTTGGAAATTACCTTTGCTTTGTAAAAAATAAATTTTTAAATTTTATCGAGAATTTTAATTAGAAAATACAAGTTCCTGAGTAATCTTAAAACAAGAGGACACTCTAGCAGACCTCATTCACTATTCCACTTGATGACCTCTCCACGAGGTCCTCTGAAGATAGGCGGCTTCGCCAGGACCCCAAGGACGCCAAGGACCCCTCTCGAATCGAAAACGAACTCAGTTCCCTGCAGGCCGAAATTTCAGACTTGCTTCAGCAGCGTCAAATCAGGAAAAAGAACAGAGAATCAAAGGTTTGATGATTCAAGATCAGTAGAGTGGAGAAGCACGCATGATAGCCATAAACTATTACTAACTGATCATGCCGTCGCCATCCCTGTCGAACTCCTCTATCATGGCCTCCAGTTCCTCCTCTGTCAAGTTTTACCCAAGTTCCCTCGCGATCTTCTTGAGATTGCGCAGGGTTATCTTCCCTGTCGAGTCCTAGTCGAACAGCTTGAACGCCTTGAAGATTTCGTCCATCGGGTCTCTCTATGCGTACTTCTTCACCACTGGTAAAAATTTTACTGATCTCCATGAAGTCCTACAGCAGAACCTTCCCTGTCTAATCTCTGTCGTAGTCTCTCATTATTTGGACTATGTCGCTCTTCCTCACTTAAAAGCCAAGCCCGCGCATTATTACCTTCAGCTAATGGTAGTCAATGTAACCCCTCGACTAGGTGTCGAACAAGTCGAAGGCTGACCTGATTTCGTTTTTCTGATCCTCTGAAATCGGGCTTCTCACATTCTTGCGAAGGCGGGAGTCTTTTGAATTGCTTTTCTTATACATAAATTACTCAACTACCAAACACTCGGACTATTTTTTCCTTTGCTCGCTGGAGACTCTTATCCTGCTTATCTTTTTCGGCGGCTTTTGGCCGGCCTTACCGCCTTGACTTCATTACGCTTATAAGTTTCTATTGAAGCTGCCCATTGTTTTTGAGTGCATTTTCTAAGGAGATACGGAGCTTCTAGTTTTATTTCTGCAGCCATTGGATTTAGGCAGACTTGACTTACTGATTGATGGTGGTAGAGGGCGGTGTTAAGGACAACTCAGCAATTTTTAAATCCTTTAAATGCAAACTAGCGCGAGTTTGTTCCAAGGACTCTCTGAGCTGGTCTATCTCTCCTTTGGACTTGGCGAGTTAGTGAAGAAGGCCTATGATGATTTAATCCTTGGGATCATTGCGTGAAGCCGGTTCTATAGTAGCCTGGAAGCGAGGATTAGCAAGTCTGAGATGGAGGACTGTCTGCTGCAACTTCTCGATCTCCTCCTTGGCCTCCTACAGCTGATTTTTTAAAAGTTCATTCTACTTCATGAGGCCGTTGATAATAATTAATGGCCATTAATTAGTGAGTATAAAGGAGTCGGCTAATCGTCAGGCACATCAACTAGTTCAAACTGATCGGCATCAAGGACCATCAGCTTTAGCAGGTGGGGTAGGGCAATCAAGCCCGAATCCTTCTGACTTCAAGAGCAAATCATTAGCAACAGTTGAGATTCGAATTAAAAATTAAGATGAAATCCCCGATTTAATCAATTTCATCGATTATAATCATCAGTTCTAATAAATTAGGAACTTCTGTAAGTTTGTTAGTTACTTTGCAGTGCCTCTACAGAATTAATTTTGGTCTCATTCAACTATTTTTTATGCTCTGAAGTGGGATCTGCCTCATTCACAATTTAAAAAAAGAAGATAAACAAAAATCAAGAAATCAAAAAATGAAGGTATGATTTATTAATTGCTCCTGCTATTATTTTCTTGCTTTATTCGCCTCATGATTGAGAGCGATTTCTTCATTCACATGAATTTAATTGCTCCAACGCTCAAAAAATTATAAACTAATGTATTATATGAGGGCCACTCCAGCCAATCTCCTGCTAGCAGAATAATAACCTTTTAATGTTCAATATTAGCTAGACATCGATGAATATTTTCCTCTAAATCAAGCAAATACTAATAGTAACGGCAGCAGAAAAATTGCGAATCAAGGGATTATTCTAGTCAGACTTTTTTTAATTACAGAAAAGAAAGTCGAATTTCTTTATTGAAGGAAGAAATACTACAGTTCTCCTAATTCGATGGTTAAAATGCACTAAGGGAAAAAGCTGCATAATAAGAAAATAAACTTGAATTTAACAATTCTTTGCAATGATTAATCATAAAAAATTAGCCCTTGAAGCAATAAAAAATAATGTTAATATCGCAACGAAGATTCAATTCTCTAAAAGGAAAGATGCATAAAACTAATGCGCTGCTTATGCAGACACGGCAAGTGAATTTTATTGATAACGGTTAAGAAATGACAAAGGCCTGCTTATTCAATAAGGCGATAATCAACAAAAGTTCTTTAAGACTGTCAAATATGTCTGATGGCAAAGAATCATGATTCATCGATTAATCGCACTTCTGGAATTCGCAAATTTAATTAACACTTGCTATTTGCCATTACTAATGCTGGATCTGATCCTCAACCTTATCGCAAGATTCAGTCTTTAAAACAATTTCAACGAGAAAATTCTCCTCACCGCTTATCGCAGCCTCGTTTTGCCTGAGGGAATAACCACCTCTCCAGATATCAATCTGCTCCGCACCATTGTTGACCGGCACTACCATAAAATCCCATACAACAATTGCGTATTTTTTAACCACCCTCAGAAAAAACTTTTCCATTCCAGCAACCTTCGCTTAGGGCTTATGTGCTTCGAATCGGCCTATCTGCTATCATTAACTCTCAGAAAAATTGGATTTGAGAGCTACAACCTCATGGCTCGAACACTATTTTCTCCTAAAAAATAAGACGACCCTTACGATCACATCGTAACAGTGGTGTAGCTCCAGGGATAAAAGTATTTGTTGGATCCTGCATTCGCATGCAGATCAATCTCATCCCCATTGAAATTCGGGAGTCACTCAGAATATAACTTCCAAGTGACGGACAGTAAAGCCATTTTAACAATGAAAGGCCAGCGCTTCTACTAGATTTTCATGGAAGAGAGAGTTGACAATAAGGAACAGTTGATTTCGAGGTACAACGAGTTTATTACTGACCCGAGACCAATCGACATAAGAGACAAGTTGTTAAAGATAGCTGATTTCGGTTAGGGAAGTTTCTGTTATTCGAAGGAAAAAGGCAAAGCTGGGACCCTAACCAAAGATGGAGTTAAAATAGAGCCGATATCGGATGACGACAAAATGCTGCTCAGGAAATTCGGATTGGCAAGCGAGGAATTGTGAAATAAGAATCAAAATGTACGTACAAACATTTCAACCTTTCATGTCAGAGGAAATTGATTGAAGATATTGCAAATATCGAAGGCTTGATCGAAGTAGCATTCAGCAACTACTCGCCTAGATATCCCATCAGGATACCTGAAGGGGCTGAGTAATCTGTTAGATTCCAAGAGTACAAAATTGGAAAGAACAAGGAAAACCACCTGTGACTTATGTTATTTGAGGTGGACAAAAGGCTATTTTATGCATAATCAAGCATCCATCGCCATTCAGAAATAATCACCTTGGCTTCAGTATACTGTAATGTGTGATGAACTGCTCACAGGAAGCTATGCCTGGAATGATCAGAAGCTGTTCTTCTTGTTAGGGAGTTCATTCCTCTGTTACTATAGAACTTAATTCTGACCTCAAAGACAATTTATTGCAGGTAATAATGCCACAAGGATTACTACTTTGCGCTATATAATATTCTCTTGGTTCAATTCGTCATGCAAACCACAATAAGATGACAAGACACTTGTCTCAAGTGCATTATGCTATGTGACTGTTCAGGTCCACTTTGGGCCTGTGATATTGAACGGAGTTATCCTGGCTCAGTCTTCAGAAAGTCTAAAATAATAGAGATTATGCTGAATCATTTAACCGTGCAATATGGCTAACTTCTTATAAAATTCACTAATACAAAATACATTATTTTATTTTTGAGCAGGAGGAAAATCCTGTCGACTATAACGACAGTTCTCAACACTTATGACTAATTTTAATAATTGCAGTCCAGGATTTTTCATTCTCTTGGTGCCTAAGGTGATTGCAAAGAAGGCGTTCGTTTAAAAAAAAATGTGGAGATAATTGAGTCGCTGAAGTAAACAGTATACTGAGGCAGCTTGCTTAGAAAGATGGAACGGCTAACATAAAAATCCAAAATAGCTCTTTGTACACATCTTTTGTTCAAATAATATTTGGAACACGAAAAGAAACAGAAGATTCCTAAAAGCAAGTAAAATAGACTTCTTGGTTAAAGTATTCTGATCCGAACATTGTGGAATCTTAAATTTAAATTAGTCAAACATCAAATCAAATATTCATGGGGCAAAGAATTTCACTCGAATTGTTGGGACTTCCGTAGTTCTAATTTTAATGTGCTGAACAGTCCTCACTTTTCAAATAAAAGTGTCAAAGTTGTGATAATTTAACTTACTTTTTATTCTTGCATGAAGGGCAGATTGTAATCATCGCAAAGTCTTATTTATCCAGTTTGCCGTATCATCTTACTGGAAGAGAGGACTTAAATGGAAAGGATATTGTTGTTTCGGAAGATTCACAGTTCGCTTGATTTGATCAGTCCTGCATTAAATAATAAATGCAATCTGAATTGTTTTAAAAAGTTTGTGGACTTATCACCACTCACATTGATTCCTTCTTCTACAACAATATGCCCTTCTTCACCAAAAGAGACTTTTATAAATAATTGCAAAACTTCGGCTACTCATTTTCCATCGACCCGTGCCAAGGTGGCAATTGTTTCGAAAGTACCATCTATTTCGCCAATAAGCTTAAGAGTCACTAAGTTGAATACAAATTCTGGCTTTCCAACGTGGTTATGAATCGCTAGATCGACCCTTAACAGCCTCCGGACCATCTGATAATTATTGCGAATATCGAAGGACACAAATACTTGATAGACGTGGGGTTTGGCAACAATTCGCCGAGATATCCCGTCAGGCTTCCTGAAGGGACTGAGGAATCGATAAAATACAAAGAGTACGAAATCGGAAAGAACAAGGAAAACCACCTGTAACTTACCTTATGTGAGGAGGACAAGAGGTTAAAACTATACGTAATCAAACACCCAGTCAGCTAAGAGGACATACTCCATCATTTTCTACGATTTTTCAATAGTAATTTCGGATATCTGATCAGGGACCGCTTCATCAAAATTAGTAGAATCACTCCTACCTGCAGGAAACTCATCCTAATCGACACCAAGTCACGGTAATTCAGCTACCAGCAGACAGGCTAGGACGAAATCAAGGAGAGTCTCTCCCCTGCTCTCCTAGTCGAGACTGGGAGCAGAATTTTCTCTAAACAGATCGCCCAAGAACTCCAAACATTACTAAAGTTCCTTGAATTTAAATGACGATTGAATCAATGGATAAAGACGGGGATCAGTAGTTTTGGCTATTTATTTCCAGGGATGTCGGCTACCTGCTGGTCGCATTTAGTTGCTTCATCAAAGTCCCTCAGATCAAGAAGATCCTCACCGATTGCAATTCAGAAGGAGTCTCTTTAGCTTCAGTGTTACTGTAATGTGTGATGAGCTGCGCCACAGTAAGCTATGCCTTGAATAATCAGAAGCCGTTCTCCTTGTTCGGCGAGTTCATAGCTCTGGCTCTTCAAAATGCAATTCTGAGCAAGTCACAATTTATTACAGGTAGTCATGCCACAAGGATTACTACTCCTGTGCTTTCACTCTGCTACTTGTATTGACAATCCTGATATTGTAGATGTCTGATTTTGTTCAATTCACATCAAAAATGGCTCAAGTAGGGCTGAATTACGTGAACAAGGGAACAAGTCAATTGTCTCACGTGTCTTATGCTGTGGGACTGTTAGGGTCCACTTTGAGATTTCTGACGATAGGAGCAGACTTGGGCCTGTGATAATGAACGGAGTTATCCTGGCTCAGTTCATGTATTACAACCCGTCACTAAGAAAACTTAGAATGTAATGACATGTTGCTGACTGATTCTTTAATAAGTTACAAGTATTAATTGTCTAAGATTAAAATTAGAAATAGTCGTCAGCATGCCCATCTGTTTTATCAGACACAAGAAATCATGGTGCTTAAGATTGCTTATTTCGGAAGCCTGGTGACCAAATTGATTCTTATTAAGAATTAGAGTTAGCTATAAAATTTAAAGGAATTCATTGCTGATTCGTCACTGCTTCTGACTGGAAAACCTCCTTTTTTTGATTTACTACAGCTTTCCTCGGTAGATTTCCTCCTCACTTTTTCTCTTCTATCTTTCTGCTTCCAGGAAGAGATTCCCATTTCGGAAACTGCCATTCAAAGAAACTTTGCAAGTAGGGCAAAATTTGTTGGCTCTAAAGTAAGGAAGTAAGCACTCCTGGCAGCTGAGGTGCTTACAACTCGTAAGTAAAGGCTCTTTCAGCTTCTATTTGCAAATAGGACAGTCGTCCTGCATTGGCCTGGGCTTATATTTTGATAGTTACTTTAGTTCTTCTTCATCGAGGAAATCAGGGTCTGCAAGCTTCATCCATTTCTTCTTCTGCCCTTCCTACCACTACTTTTATAACTACCAGCCTGTTTTGTACTAGCTGCGGTCATGGATATAAAGGCAGGAGTTGCCGAAAACACAGTATCCAGCATCGTGAAAATCCTTGCAGAGCTCAGGATTGTAATCGAATCTGCAAGTATTTTTAATTTACCTTGCTCGCCTTCTTTCGATTGTCTTTTCCAAGCGCTGTTCGACTTTCCCAAGGAGTAAGTGAGAGCCTTAAGGCTAATGCTTGACTTGAAGACTGAACTAGCTTATCACAGGAGCGAGCTATGGCATAGGAGGAAGCAGCACAGGCTATTACGGAGGAAGGACGGGATCAGGAATTTGTTTAAGGTCGAGCAAGTTTTTAGGCTTGACTCTTTTAATCATATGTCTAATTCATAAAGCTTTGTCAAAGAGGAGGGGTCTCATTAGGGCACAGCTTTCGGCGGGCTTCTCTCGGTGATCATGCTGATCGTGATGACTATTTTCTTGTTCAATGAGTCCGAGCTGTATTTCAGTCCTGAAAAGCTTTTGACAATTGTGAATAACAATAGGAATCCTGAGTCGCTGAAGGGCTATCTGGACATCTCAATAAAGATGATGCCTTGCCATCTACTGGGCTTGGATATTGAAGATTAGCTGCTCACTCATAGCAGTAATGTGGGATCGATAAAGAAGCATAGGATTATAAACGGCACCAGCTAACGCAAAAATTTTATAGCACCAGCCAATCAGACTCAGAAAAACCAAGATCTTGAGAATGCAGTCAAATCTGGGGAAGGCTGCAGACTCATCGGCTATTTCACTCTCAAGGAAATTCCTGGAGATTTTCATATAAGTCACCACTCTGAGAGTAGATCATTGGAGCACCTCAAGGAAGCAGGTTTGCTAAAGTTGGATTACAGCTTTAAGATCAACTAGCTTTACTTCGGCAACTAACTGAACCTCCTAAATTATAAGAAAGAGTTCCCACTATACCAGTTCCAGCTGAAATAAACATAAAACAATCTCAACAATTCCATGACCCAGCAGATCTACTTGGACTTGCTCAGAGTCACTGAAGATTCCTTTTTTGAGACTGAGCCTAGCTATGCCCTTAGATATTCCATGTATCATTACACCCCTACCGATAAACGATAGGTCGGAATCTTCTTCAACCTCAGAGTCGGCTAGTACAATCTGTAAATTAGTAGAGGACAGTAGCACTGGTGGGAGTATTTGGCCTGGGTCCTGGCGGTGCTGTCAGGCATTACAATCTGCTTCCAAACACTTTAAAAAATAATATTTACGATATACGCTTATGAATGAAATAGTATAATCAGCAGCAAGCTATGTCTTTGCAACAATCGGTTTTGCAGCAGGCTGCATCCCCTGCTACGCAGCTACTTGTTTTGCAGCACCCAGTAGAGCAGCAAGCTCGACTGCTGCAACAAGGTTGGCAGCCACTCCCACAGCAAGCCTTTCCTTGACAGCATGAAGAACGGCAACATTCTTAATTTCCTGCAACACATTTTCCATTTTTGCAGCAACCATCAGGCAAGCAGCAAGCCTTTTCCTTGCAACAAGTCTATTGACAGGTAGTCCCACAACAAGTTTTTCCACTGCAGCAGGTAGTTTTGCAACATTTGTCGTCGCCTACCCTGCATTAATTTTTGATGCAGCATCCTTGGGGTTGACAGCAGCCCTTATCCTGGCAGCAGGTCTGAACGCAGGGAGGGAGGAAGTAGCAGACTTCGACTTTGGGGATTTCCATTGATTCTTATTTTTGTGGGCGTTTGCTAGCTTTATACTGGTTTTTTATTCATGACTAACCTAAAAATAATCATGACTTGCTTGGCTCAGAAATCACTTGCCATTGTACTGCACTTTGGAGTGCTCACTTACAGCTTCTCTCTCCCTCTTCTACCTAGCTCTAGCAGAACTTCCTTGCCGCTGCTCATTCCCTCTCTCCTTACCAGTTATGCCTGCAGCTTCTAGCGCTATTCGCGAATTTTTCTGCCTTACTATTTCAATTTCTCGTAGGAAGAGCAGTCATCGCGTTGCCGCTTGAACTAGTTGCGGGCCTACCTTTTAAACTTGCCGAAATCAGGACGAATATTTCCGTCCTCATCCTCCTTGACCGCAGGGCCTAGCCTGTCTCTTAGGTATTCTCTGTAGAGCTCGCTCTTTCCACTGAGAGAAGATTTTCCTGATCTTGCTGATTTCTTCGATTTGGTTTCGTCTTCCTCAGAGTGCGATCTGGAGCGATTCCGTCTTCGCATCTTGGAATTCTGGATGTCCTGGTCTAGCATTTTGTCTATGTCTTCGTAGATGTACTTCATGTGCACAGGGTTGTTCTTTATTTCTTCTTCGGCTTTCTTCTCCTCCTTCATGACTGTGAAAAGTGGGTCTTAGTGGAGCAGAGTAAATTATTAGCATTTGTCGTTGGTAAACCTTTCCTTGCTGACCTGGCGCTCTTTCTTTTGGCCTGCCTTGTTTGCCTGTTACTTCAAGTAGTCCTCTGAACTCTTCTGAGTGGTATTGGACATCTCATAAAGAAAGTCAACCCGGCCCAAAGAGCTTTTGGGAATGAGTCCAAGCTCAACTTGCATTTTCTTGAGCTCCTCGTGGTACCTTTCCTCGAGCAATTTCTTTTTGAGTTACTAGTGTCGGCGATTGAGCTCCCTTTGCCCCTCTTAGGCCTTCCAGACCTTTTCGATGTTGGTGATGGTCCTGGGGTGCCAGGCCTTCTTCATCAAATACTCCATCCCCATCAAATTTAAATGAGTTCAGAATATATTCTTGGTCTTAAATAAGTTTTTTATCATCCGATACTGGATGAACGCCACAGCCATCACGAGTGCTGACTCAACCAGGCTGCTAATCTTCAAGTTTTGGTGGTTCTCGCCCATTCTTTCTCGCAAGGCTTTGATCCTGCCGACGTTGTTAATAAAGACTTATCCGTACCTGCCGAACCTTTGTGAAACTGCATTAAGCTAGTTCAAGTTGTATGAGATTGCAGAGTTGATGATTTTGCCCGAGGCATTGAACTACTTGATTTTGTAATCAAGGTTTATAATAACATAACGATTTTCGTTTTAAAAGTTTCTGATGGACATCTAAGTGGAGCTGTCGTTGAAGAAACCCACACAGGCGTGTGAGCAATCCATTGAGTTTTCAGAGCTGCCTTAAGGGCTTGTTCGGAAAAACAGGCCAACTTACTTCTTAGAGTAAACGTCCCTTTTCATTTAGACTAGGCCGTCCTCGATTTCGCCTGTGTAGATGGTGATAATGAAATTGGGGGAGGAGATGTGAGGCTTGAACTGAATAAAGGACTTGGGGGGTATGATAAATTAGTGAGTTTCTCCTGAAGTGCTGCCCTGGTAGTGAGTATTGATAAGTTCCTAGAACTTGAGCCTGACAGAGTCCTAGATTGAGAGTATTTTGTCCTGATGGAACTTGGCGATGGCCTCTTTCTTCTGTTTAAAGAGGTCGAGTTTTTGTTTTTTAAGTTATTTATAACGCTCCTCGACTGCGATGAGCTGCTAGGGAGTCAGCTATGATTTGTTCAGTGATTAGTATTATTGTTCGATTTTCTTTAGCTATTTCTTCTGCTCTTTTAATTATGATTGAATTTGCTTCAGGCTTGAATTATTGAGCTGTTCTTACTGTTGCTGCGGTTGTTAAGGTTGTTGGGGCTGTTTTCGTTGCTGAGGTTGTTGCAGCTGTTAAGGTTGTTGCGGCTGTTGAGGCTGTTGAGGCTATTGAGGTTGTTGTTGTTGCTGTTGTGGTTGTTGCGGCTGTTGAGGTTGTTGCGGCTGTTGAGGTTGTTGTTGTTGCTGTTGTTGCTGTTGAGGTTGTTGCGGCTGTTGAGGTTGTTGTTGTTGCTGTTGTTGCTGTTGAGGTTGTTTTGGCTGTTGAAGTTGTTGCGGCTGTTGAGGTTGTTGTTGTTGCTGTTGCTGCTGCTGTTGCTGCTGTTGCTGCTGCTGTTGTTGCTGTTGGTGCTGCTGTTGCTGCTGCTGTTGCTCTTTAAGCTTGATCTAGGCCTCTAAAATTTTCTTCTGTTCCGCTAGCTGATCATCAGCCTGAGTTTGTTGATTGGGTAGAGGATTAGCAGATTACTATTTAGGAGGCTATTATTTTGCAGATTAAACTTTAGGCTGATTCTGTTGCGAGGGATTCTAGACAGAGTGGTTTGCAGTGCCAGGAGTAGGCTGGCCTGGAGCTGCCTGCAAGTTGTAAAGCGGGAAGAGAAGCGGGAGTAGAATCATGATACGTGTAATGAGTGTTAATAATGGAGTCAAGTTATAATCTGTTAACAAAAGAACTGTAGTAAGCTCGGGACAACAACCGTCGCCTGCGCAGCCGGATCCAGAACTAGTCCAGACGCGCTGAGCAAATCGACCAAGAGTTCGAGAGGCTGCTCGCCGAACTCAATGAGAAGGGCAAGTTCATCCGCAATTATTACCAAACGCTTCAGGAATTGCAGACGCTTGATAAAGATTAGAAGGCTTCCATCTGTCTCCTTGAACTCAAGGACGAACAGCTCAGGATCCTCGAGGAGCAGGAGGGGGAGGACTGGAACTCGCTCGAGTAAGACTTGGCCTCGCTCCAACGCAAGCGATAATCTTTGGAAGAGGAAAAGCTCAAGCTGCTGTAGGTGTTGATGGGGATAGAGCGAGAGCTGGAGCGAAGATGAGTGTAATGATCAATCATGCTTGCGATGACTGCGGAAAAGGATTTTGTCGGAAGGCTGAAAGTGGGTGAGTTTGGACTCGAGCTCCTGGCCGATCTTCTTACTCAATTTTTATAATTACTAATCCGAGTTTACCCAGAGCTCGAGCTTGATCCGGGTCTTGTCGCTCGGCAGTTTCGTCCTGTCGCAGAAGCGCACTCCGCAAATCAGCTATGCGAAAGTCAGCGTCTATCCGATCAGCAGGAACACCAGCTACCTGTACAATTGGTCCAGCTACTCTAGGGTCAAGAACAGGACTGCAGTCACCTCTGCGCCCTCACGGTTAAGCGGGTCTTCCCAGCTCGGTTCAATGTATTCTCTGAATAGGGAGATCACTTCTATCTGGCTGAACTTGCCCTCTCGATACTAGAACTACCTTATTTAGGCGCGGTCGGGGTTGATAAAGAAGTGGGTGAGGTTGCAGAGGGGAGTGCACTTCCAGATTTTTCTGAATTCGTTGAGACTAGCGAAGGTCATCAATTTCGAAAGGGATTCGAAATAGGACTTGGAAGGGAGCTTGAGGTTCAGCCAGAAGGACCAAGCCGAGTTTAATTCGAGGAGCTCATTTTCGCTCATTTAATAATCACTTGAGTCGAAGCGCATCGCAAAACTCCTGGAAGATTATCCGGCCGTCCTTGTCCTTGTCTACTGTCGCAAAGAGCTTTTAGAGAAGTTAGTCGTTGCATTGGATATCGTAACTCTTCAAAAGAGTTTGAAAGTCTTGCTTTTAGAAGTACTCTCGGCCTTTTGAGCATGTCGATTTGAATACCCACTCGTCGTTGAAACCTGGACACTTACTCAGGGCCTACTTAAAATCGTTGAGAAAGAGAGGTTTGCCGATAAGGTGCTTCAAGTTGTGAGCAAGGTCTTTATGTATGCTTTATAGAACAGGAGCAACTTTTTGTAGGAAAAGGCTCGTGTCAAGAGAGTGATGAGAATCTGCGGCGAATTCGAACAGCCTTTCGGCAAATGCAGCCTATTCAGCGAGCAGTCCTTACATCAATATTGTGAAAAGATTCAGATGAGGCTTTTTACTTTTACTGAATTATACACCAGATCTGAATAGTAGTGCTACACCCACTCCTTCTTCGGGGCAGGGGGAATCGCCAGACACGTCACCTCTCCCCGCTACTCGCTCCGCAGTCGTACTTGCCGCAGATGCTCCAACACTCTCTCCTCGAATTCGTACTTGTAGAAGCAGGTGGCTCTGTGCAGCTTGAGCAGGTGGTGTGGAATTATCAGCAGATGAAATTCAACCGTGCAGGATATCTCCAGATTTTAGAAGGTGGTAAAAGTGGAGGCTGTTTTCTTGATGGGTTTACCCATGTACATGCTAAGCAAGAGGTTTAATTAGATTTCGTAGGCCCGAGGAGAGGCCGTGTTGGGGATGTGTGCGAACAGGTCGGCCTTCTCCGACCCGAAGTAAAGTTGCAGCAACTAGCGACTGAAGCCCATGTGATCTATATGCATGTTGTTCTCATGGATGTTGAGGTAGTAGGTGCAGTACTTTACAGGCTAATTTTAAAATTTCTTGAGGATTTGTTGAAAATTTGTTATAAATTTTTGTTACAGGAAGTGAGCGGATTAACGGTGGTAGCGGAAGAGTTCGGGGTCGGAATTATCCAACAGCTAACTTAGTAGAGGGAGTCGCTCCTCTCTATTATTGCTAATTCGCAGAAGGACTTCATCCAGCTGTTTGGAGGTATCGTCTTGCAAATTGGCAAATTTCTTGAAATCGCCCTTGCTCGTCTCTTGGATCTGATTTATGCTGACCTTAACTTCAAAGTAATTATTTAAGCCCGCTGGGTTCGCTACTGACAATTTGTGGAAGATGAGGTCGTAGATGCGTTTGTAAACATGTGAATCATCCCTGACAAGGAATATCTGGGCAGGAAGGAGCAAGATTTGTAGGTCGCTGACAAGGCGCAGAGGTGCGACCTACTTTTTCCTTGATTAAATATGTTGCATTCTATTAAATGCTTATAAACCAGCTCTTGATTATTCCACCCATTCTGTAAATCTGTTGATGGTCAAACAAACCCATTCTTCCTCCTTCGAAAATCACTACGTCCCTTACACACCTGGGCACCAGTATGATCAACTCTTGCGCTTGGCCCACACTCCTGCTCGCCAGGCCACCCCCTTTCCTCAAAGCTATTACTAGCACGACGATTAGCAAATGGGATATGTTGAATAAGCGAACCACTCAGAATAATAAGACAATTAGGAAGCAGATGCATAGTAAACAAAGGTGGACGCCAAGCTGCTGCAGGAAGAACTCAAAGAGCTCATGTCTTAGAAACATGTCAAAATCAACTAGTCAGCACACTTGCAAGACCTCATCAAAGCCAAGACCACCAGGCTGCAGATGACTCTCCTCGACTCCCTCGATTAAGCTATCGCGCTGTCGGTGGGAGTATTTCGGCCTATCCCCTAGCAGCAATCCCACCAGGAGTGCATAGCTTCAAGCCTGCAGAATCTGCAGTTGTGCCTCCAGCTGATCAATAGAGTAGGCTAGGCATTTAGCATAAAGAGCGCGTCAATCGAAAATGATGGTAGCATCAACCATTTGCATTCAAGCTCATAGCTATTCATAGCCCAAGTTACTCCTATGTTCTCAAAGTGGGCGGATAAGAGCACACATCTAAACTCAGCTCTGACCAAACTCACTTCAGGGCCTCACGTGCAGGCTCTGAAGGCGGTTCAAAACCTTTAGCGGCTTAAAGATAAGTATTGGCCATTCTCTTGGAAAAGTAAATAGCCGAAACTAAGACGAGTCAATCGAGGACTCAATAAAGAAGTCGATCGTCGCGCATCCAAACACCGCAAAATCAGGTTTGAGTCTCACACCAAGCTGCTCAACTTCTGCGGGGGTAGAGGGTTTATGGACGAATTGGAGTGCCGAGATGAGCTGATCGGGCAGCTCCGAGGCGAGGCGCGGCAGTAGCAGTGGTAAGAGTAGGGCGTGGAGCTGATCTGAGTATGATTATAAATGAGTTAATAATAATTCTTCGATAGGCTTGTAAACGCCCCCAAACACCCTCTTTTCAACTTTACGCTCCTCGAGCTCTACTTCCTTGCTGAGGAGGACCCTGGCTTGTAATCAGCCGTTAATGCCTTCCTGTTCAAGCTCTCGCATTAACAGCTGCTGGACTCGCTGGTATTCCTGGTGAATCGCGTCTTCTCAAAAGGCTCTACCACGACGCTGATAGTGCTGGAGAGCTTAACCAAATACTGCTACAACCTGGGACTGAGAGTGAGTTGCTAACCAGATAAAATGGCTGATGCAGTCCTGGTGTGGGTAAAACGACGAGTTCGAAGAGTTTCTGAATGTAGCAGCCTGATAAGAAAATAGAGAATGCAATGATAAACGGAGCAGAGCCTTCTCCCAATTAAATGGAACTACAAGTCGTCGAGTCCTACAGCAGGCTTAAGTATTTTAGAAGTGAGGCGGCCAACAAATCGCTGAAATTCTACAGTTTCCTGGCGATGTGCTCGTTGAAGCTGCTGGAATACCCCCGAGCAGAGACGAGCGTGCGACTGTCGGAGATGATGCTGAAGGCGAACTACCTGATCAGCGAGGGGAGGTGCGATTATTTCAAGGGGGGACTGGTCTTCCCCTTCGACTAGAATAACAACTAACAGACCAGAGTAATCGGCAACATAGTTCTTGAGGAATTCCAAATATTTTTTACCAAGACCAAGGTCCCTTACAGAGTCGTCTTCGAGACCTTCCTGGAGGAGGAGTTCAAGCTCAGCGGCATCGAACTGTAGAAATAGGAGGGCGATGGAGAGATCTTCGATGTCTATGACTATAAGCGGCAGATGGACGACATTGCTCATAGCAAGTACAATCGCACCTGCAATATCAGCATTATCAAGGATGCAAGGATCTACAGGCCTCCCTTAGGCACTGCCATTAATATCCCTGCGAAAGGTTTTTTCGGCTAATCTTTGGATAACTTTTCCAAAAGAGTCATTGAAAACAGCAGTTTCGGGAGCCTGAAGTCCTACCGACTGGAGGCCTTTATTGTTAAAGGAGGAGATGATCTGCGTCAGTAGGCCATGATCATGGGCGTCATTAAGTGCATGCAATAGATCTTCCTCATCGAGAAGTCGAGGTGCTGGCTGCGTCCCTACAAGATTTTCACGTACAGCTAAAGCTCAGGGTTCATTGAATACCTATGGTAATCGCTTAGCATTGACTCACTGAAGAAGGCAGCCAGCAACGCCTCGCTGAAGACTATCTTCATCCAGCAATTCACAGTGGACTTCGACAAGGCGCAAATCAAATTTGCAGAGTCCTTGGCCGGCTATAGTCTTGCCTGCTATATTTTGGCCTTAAAGGATCGGCACAACGGGAACATCCTAATAGACAAATAAGGCCACCTGATCCACATTGACTACGGGTTTGTCTTGGGGTGCAGTCCAGGCAATAATCGTGGCTTCGAAAACGCTCCCTTCAAGTTCACCAATGAGTATGTTGAGCTCCTCGATGGAAAAGGTAGCCACCTCTACAAATATTTCTGCGATTTAGTGTGTTAAGGATTGAGTGTCCTTAGCAAATACAGCAGCCTCCTCATCAGCCTAATTTCGGGCATCGGCAAGAACGATGAATTACCTTGCAGCAAACAGCTGCAAATCGAATAGGTAAGACAGCGGCTGCAAGCAGTATCAGAATCCTCGGTGTAGCATAGGGCACTGCAGCTGATCGAGGAGAGCCTGAACAACAGCAACACGTATTATTACGATATGTTCCAATACTTGAGCAATAATATATTTTATTGATATGGACTGGCACGGCTACGGAGGTTACTACCCCAACTCCACTGCGCACTACCCTCTCAGAGACAAACATACCTTCACTATTACCACCTCCTCTATCGGTAGGCTTGCAGATTGGTCTTTGGAGGGCAGACCCAGCATGAGCTGCGCAGTGACGAGGCAAGCCTCGCAGCGGCTTGGAATGTTGCGTATGGACAACCGCGAGATCAAGTCAAAACCGCCTATCCCCGACTACTTCAAGAAATATTGAATGGAATCATGCGTATCGTTAAAGGTACATTTCCCATCTGGCATTGACTTGCTGGTTGAAGTCTTCAATGTCCCTGTTAACCTCGCCGAGGTAGCCTTTGGCGTAACTTTCGATTTAGGGGTGCTGCATGTAGAGCTTGCCGTCCCGGTCCCTGAAATACTGCCCGTCGAAATAGAAGAATCGGTCAAGGTCATCCAAATGCATACGACTAAGACTCGTGAGTATCTCCTCGGAGATCTGATCACGGCGGACTCGGGGTTTGAGGTCCTTGAGGAACTCGTTTTTGACAGTCATGCTCTCGAGCAGCTAGAGCAGCTAGCCCTCGTTGAGGTTGCTTCCGACAACCAGCAAGCCCATCTCAGGTACTTTCCCTGAATATTTCGGAATGCCTTAGATCATGACTGTTTTTATCCCTAGGATTGGACGTTACATTAGAGCGCTTCCGCAAAGTGCAAGTTAGTAGAGTCCTTCATCTAGGAACTCTTATTTGCGATGTACTCTGATTAAAAGAAGACAGCTTGAGATAGCGGATATGAGGGGCCTTGAGCTCTCGCTTGAGACAGGCTATCTTGAATCGCAAGTTGAAAAGCATTAGCGCCATATCGTCCAGCGATTTCTTGGCCTATTGCTAATACTGGTTCAGGCTTTCACTTATCTTGGACCTGTCGAGAAGAAAGCCCTTGCTGCTGATCATCAGCTACTTCTGCAGTCTACGTCTGACCTTCGAGGAGACGAGCGGGACCCTCCAGGAAAGGAACTTCAATTAGAGTTTTTATGATGGCTGGTCAACGAATGCTTCGTATTTGAGTCTGAGGATGGACTGATAAGAGGACCGGAAGGTGGCCGAACTGAGTATGCTGTGGACAATTTAGTAGTGCAGGACGTTGTTGGTTGTTCTGTAGATCTTGGCTTACTTGGCCAGCTAGGAGAGCAGCTGGTAAAGAGTTGAGATCCTTTGCTAATCCTAGTTGAAGCTGTCTAGGACGATGTACTGGCAGTACCCAGGCCAGAGGAAATTGGTGACGCAGCTCGTCAGAGAGTTGTCCTCACCTGCGTAAAATACGTTTGTGCTTACTTTGCTAACGATGTTTATAAGATCGTAGGCCTTGCTCTGCTAGATTTCTTAAATGACAGCCTTTATCTGCAGCCAAGAGGGCACCACTGCAATTATAGAAGTCTTCTCATCTAGACACTCTTTGTAGCTTGTTAAGGAGCTCACGAAGCCTTTGCAGTCGACCAACTCGTAAAGGGTGTGTCCAAGAGTGAAAATTGTCCAACCTTAGGAGTTTTTTATGAAATGCTTGGCAAGTCTGTTTTTTCCGGTTGCAAAGCCACCTGTTATTAGAATAAGTTTGGTCGCTCCTGTGAAGGCTGACAGTTTTTGCTATGGGTCGTCTTGAGCCTTCTTGAATGCACTCATCTTGATGCTCTTCTTGCTAGCCAGGATACTGAGCTGCTTTAGCTCGATGAAGTCAAAGAAAAGAGCGAGATCCAGGATCTGATTACCGATGAAAGTTGGCGTTTCCTCGATCTTGGCCAGCATTTTGAGCAGCTTGTGATTCTTCCTTACAAACTAAGGGAGCTATTACTAAATTCTGTAAATCAGCGGGTCGTCCTTCCTATTCAGCCTGCTGAATATGTAATCAAAGGCCTTCCCCTTCAGCTCGAGTAGCACTAGTCGTGAGTCGAGCGACTAGCCCACCAGACAATTTCTGTACTAGAAGGCGAGCCATTGCGACTCCAGCTTGGACAACATTCTGATATTGCTGATATCCTTGTAAGTAATTATTAGCCAGCCGAACCTGTTGCTCTGGACTCTGAAGCCATTCTAACAGAAATAGAGTGCACATCTGTCAGGAGGCTGGAAAGCCCACACCTCGTCATAAATAAACATGATTCGGCTGGACTCTGATTCCATTTGGATAGGCCTTCCTAGTTAGTTGAACTGAGCGTAGTGTTTTATCTTTTCGATCTTGGCCGAGTCGGAATTATCAGTCTCCCAGAAGTTGATGTATTGGCAAGAGTTGGTCAACAAGAAGAAGCATCCCTCCTGGAGAGCGAAGGTTTCCCCGAAGAGGACAGCCCCCAGGTCAGCCCCTGCGAAGAGGTGCTTGATTTGAACTCTGATGGTGAAGATGTAGGGCGTGAGGATGAAGGCCATGGTGTCCTTGAAATCAATTTTGATTTAGTCGCCTTCAGCATTGAAGGCCTTGATGTCGACGTCTAGATTCTCGTTCTTGAAGTAGGCGCTGAGTTTCTGCTTTTAAAGCTTGCTCTGGATGTATGTTTTGCAGATGGATGGAGATAGGTTTTTGTAGTTCTTTGAGATCTCGTTGAGGCATTAGAGAGTGCCGTTCACCACTGACCTGTACACTCCTATCAGCACTTCCTACTGTCGAAAGGTATCGCTCTCCTTCTACTCCAGGCTGTAGACCAGCTCGTTGATCAAGGTGTCACTCTGCTGGACGACGCTCTCCTTAACTTCCTAACTTTTTCGCTTATTGCGAGAGAGGAAGTAGGTTCGAGCGACTCGACTGTTGGTATAAGGGTCAGCATATTAGATGGTCATGTGCAGGGCCTTGAGTTATTCGATCGTCTGGGGCTTTGAGCCCTTGTGATTAGTATTTATCCCGAACAGGACTTGACAGGCCTCGGCTGGTCTTCTAGACAGCTCGCAGATGTCGATTGCTGTTTAGAGCACCTCGTTGATTTGCGTTTAGGCGATAAGCTTTCGCTTCTTGAGTTCAGTCAGCTCGAGCAGGTTGGTTGCCCCGTAGATGTGCCCCGAAAGCATGGAGGCCGTGTTGTGGAGTACTGACTCAATCGATAGTTTGTCGTGGCTCTTAAAAAGTCCTTTAATTTTCTACTTGATTCCGAGGACAGTGAAATTACTGCTAAAAAAACCTCGACCTATTTCTTCCAAGGCAAAGCTCTTGATTAAGGGCCATTTTTAAATGGCTTTGGCCTCTGCCTAGAGAAGAGGGACTCCTATTTTCTTGACATTTTCCAAGGATCTGTAGAAAAAAGAGGTGCGGAGGAGATCGACTTCCTCGCAGGACTAGGCCTGGAGGGGAGTGGGACTGACCGTTTTGACGTTCGGAATCGTACATATATACTTTTTGTAGGCCTAAAATCCCTCGCGATTGAGGTAGACATGCGTCTCGTCCCTCTTCACTACTATGATGATGTCCGACAGCTAGTCTCCCAGCTAAACGTGGTTCGACAGTGAGGCCCCGAACTGCGCCTTGAATAGCCAGTGGATTACTTTGTACGACTATTCGTTCTCGAGACCCTCGGGGCCGGCTACCAGAAGGATTGCGTCGAGAGTATCCTTGAGGAGGAGCTTATGCAGTTTCCTGAAGCGGAAATAGAAGTCGGAGGGCTGGGGGGCCAGCCTCTTCTTTTTGTTGTCCTGGAAAAATCTTAACATTAATTAGGCGCTTGAACTTAATAATTTTGTATGGCAAGGCCCTTCTCCGTCGACTAAATTTACCGCATGGACTCGGCTTGCAGGCTGACTGGATTCTAGACGCATCGAGCTTATTAGGACCCAAGAAAGTCCATTGTTTAGCGCTAAAGGTAGTCACTGAAACGCATGGCAAGGAGTTCAGGTAAGTTCCAGCCTTCTGAGAAGAAAAGAAAATTCTTCCTTGACGACATGCTTAAATAGAAAAGGACTCTCCCTGACTTCCTGAAGTACGGGAAAATCCGGGACTGGGCGGAGAAGGGTAAGTTCTAATCAACGAAATAGCTGAAAGTAAACAAAAGCGCCAAGAAGAACACTTTCATCGAGCAGATTGAGGACAGCCTCCGGAAAAATCCGATTCCACCAGTAGGAAAATACTAGATCGCACAGATGGATCTTTTCAATAGCTATAAGTCAAAGAACAAGAACCCCTCTCCCATCAAGAAGAACGCGTAGAAGGGGCTGTGGCTGGACGACGCCGAGAAGAATGCTGAGTCGGTCCCAGGCCCCGGCAGGTACAGTACGAATCGTTCGACCCTGCACCTATCCAAAGCTCGAATCGACGACAAATAAATCCTAAGGCGAAGGTAGTAAAGCCAGTAGCGCATCAAGAAGTTTCGATCAGTCTCAGACCGCAAGCCTAAATAAACCTAATTTTAGTAGGAGGGCGATGGTTTATAGCATCCCATTGTGCAGTCATTTAAGACTTTCTAATCCATGCAGCGGCTGCACTACCTGCGGACGTACTACTACCCCGAGGTAGGCAAGCGCAAGAAACCGAAAAAATAGGAGGCGATAAAAGAGCGTACTCCAGGACCTTCGGACTACGGGGTGATTAACAAGTGGAGCGAGAAGAGCGGACGAAAGCCAAAAGCCAAGTATCTAATAAACAAAGATATTTACGATAAGATATCGAAGGGACCTGTGAGATCAATTTACCATTGATTGTATGACTTTAGAATCCAAAGATTTCGCCTACGGAATTTTGGGTACTGAACAAGTCTACGTCCAGCTCATCCTAACTATGCTCGGTAAGTTGGGCATGATCACCTAGATCAGGCATTTCTAGTTCGGATTCACCAAGGAGGTTATCTACGGGGCTGGTGGCAACTATCTTCTAAAGGCCAACCTAATAACAGGCTACAACCAAATCCTCAGCTAAAACTTTTACATATGCTGCATGGTGAGATCTTACTAGCATCTGGTCTTTAGCGACTAAAAACATCGATCGATTTTCCTACTGAGCCTGAAGGACGATTCCATTACGAGAGTCTAGTGCTCTGAAGGGAAATTCACTTATATTAGCGGCATGACGGCTGACTCCAGGGGAAATATTTATTTTTGCGATCAAATCTAGAAAAAAATAGGAGTCCTGCAGAACTTGTCGACGGGCTTTGAATATGCAGTGCTTATTTAGAAGCAGCCGCTCTTGTCCGACCCTAGCTGCTTTGCCACACCCTTCGGTTTATAGTTGTTCTCGGACGAAACTCGCTTGGTCTTTTTCTAGAGGACTTAACTATGCTTCTATGAGCTGGACATCCCCAGCAAGAAAGTAGTTCGGTTCTGCTTCTAGAACGAGGACGGTTAGTTCAAGCTGGTCAACAAAATCCTCAAGGACCAATTTCAAAAGGATACTTTCATCGTCTGCTAAACTGTTAAGAAACGCTTTTATAGGATCAAACCAAACTCGGTCGCCAAAAGGATTAGCCTGATAAAGCTGTAGGAGCTGAAGCCGCCTAGCAAGCCGCTTATTAGTTTATAGATGCAGTTGGGCGGGTGGATCAACTCGGGACGGCTTTTCCTGGTCCAAGACACTATTACAGGGCTGCTGCACACCTTTGAAGAGGAATCTTTATGAATAATCTTTAATCGTTTTAAAACCTTAGGAAGCTAAAGAAGCAGCACCACGAGAAGGCCAAAGTCGAGCTCATCGAACTCAGGCAGGCATTCAAGGATTTGTGCTACAAGACTGCCTCCCCACACACGCGCAAGCAGGCACTCAACGAACTCCCCAGTTTCATACAAAAAAATAAAACAGTCGATAATCTACGGCTGTGGATCTCAGTGCTCCAAGAAAAAGGAGACCTTAACGCCGACTAAATAGCCTTGATCGGACTGATTAGTAAGGCCTATGGGAAAAGATTATTAGACCCACTTGACAAGGTGCCTTCAGTCATTAAATCAAGTTATAGGCTGCTTGAATTGGTGAATAAAAACCTGAAGCAGGAGGACTAGTAGTTGGCCAAGTCAGCCAAAAAGACCTGGAGCCAATTCTACCAAAGTGTGCTTTACAACGAGGCTTAAGACCAAAAGAAGATGATACTGTACGATCTCTTGGAACTGAACATCACTGGTGGCGCAGACCGCGCTGCTCAACTGAATTCTTTGGTCATCTTATAGGGACTTTTCCAGACCTTGGCTGAAAGTGAGGACTAAGGCCTTCTAAAGTCCTGTGGAAAAAGTTTCATTGCCACCTTCATCCGAGTCTACATGGAGAGCTCATCGATGTTCGGCTGCCTCCTTTCTATCATAGGTTTCCTGGGAATGGAGAGCCTAAAAACGATCCGATAGCTATTTCTGAGCAAGGTGGCACTCTATTTGAACAATTGCAAGCCAGCTGGCCACGGAATCCACATCCTCCTAAAGGCTCTATAACTGCTAAAGCTTGTAGCAGTCCAATCATCGGAATTTGCCTAAGATTTAAACGAGGCAGAAGTCATAAAAGTGATGGGCTTGCTCCAAGGGCTTACTACCAATCGGGTTTATAAGATTCAGCACGCAGCTAGGGAGGCACTTAAGGATTGGGCTTAGCTTGCTAGCTTGATGGCCAAAATTAACGCTCAGAAGATGCGGGTAGGTGACTCGCCAGGCAAAGAGCTCCCTCCCCTGAAGCCCAGAATGAAAAGGTAGAAGGAGCGATAGGGGCTGCTCCCATAAGCCAACAAATAAGCAGACTTTTTTTCCAACAACAAGTAATTTATAAAGAAGAAGACAGGTAGCGGAGGTGGACGGATATAACTGTAACTTTAAGGAAGAGAGTCGGTTGTAGCCGGCCATCGCAGAATCCAAGACTCCTTGAACTTCAAGGGTGGGGAGTAGTGTCGGGAGTAGATAGCATAGTTCTAGGAGGGCGAGGAGGGGGGCCTTCTGAAGGACTGGAAGTAGTCCTACAGCCATGCTGTATCTTAGAACTATTAGAAGGCCTATGAAAAGAGCTTGTAGATGGACGATGATCTCTACTTGCTGAGACTGATGGCGATCACAGGTAACCAGATAAACAAACTCACTCGGAACACTTCCAAACGAGTTGTGAGCAGGTTCGCTGATGTTGTTGGAAGCGGGTTTATGGAGCGGATGCTCTTTTGGGTCGTCTAGGACCTAGTGGACAATAAGAGTGTGGGATTTTTGTAAAACTAGACAGTTGAAGGACTGCACAAAGAATTAATAAAGATAGAGTGCCTGGAGTCGGAGCAAAGCAGCTAGGCGAGTCGACTAAGGAGGCGGCTGGACTGTTGACAGATTTTATTATGAATGAGGCTGATGTTGCCAAAGAATAATTCAACGAACCGGAACTTGCTGACCTTCTGGACCGCATATTTAATCAAAGAAACTCGAGAGGAACTCCGCTAATCGACAAGTTCAACACGGAGTACCTCATCAGCTTTTTTGACCGGACGAGAATCGACCGGATCGAGAAAGTTTACAAGAATAAGGAGAAGGGACTGGACATCGTGTAGTTCGTTAGGTTTTTCTTGAATGCGATCGACCATAAGGAGGAGTAGACTATCTACCTCACAGTGGGGCTTATTGACTTTTTCAAAGAAATCTCTGAACTTAAGAGCACGGCCACACAAATAACCTTTGTAGACATCACCAACTATCTGTGCTTCAGGGCCAGCTAGGCCAGAGGGGCTGATTGCATACTCAAAACCAAGCTCTTGCCTGATACCAAAAATATCAAACCTTGTAAGGAAATTCGCTAGATTGACACCCATGCTCCTATCATATTCGGAAGCAATACGAGTGGTATCGTCAAACTGGTCACAGGTAAGACCGTAACGGACAATACTCGGCATTCGGCCACTATAAAATCAGCACATTTCTGCAAGGACATGCGCAAGATCTTGACTTTGGATGGAATGAGCGGCTCCATGCGTGTTTACGACATCGCCTTAAATTTGCAGAAGACAATAGAACCTAAGAAGAAGAATACCAATAAAGATTTGTGCATCATGTCTTTCGCATTTTCATAACGACAGCAGAGACTCGGGGCTGTCATGAAGGACTACTCCATCAGCTTTTGGGACACTTCAGATAACTTCAACTATGAAAAATCCTTTTCTGTTGGTGCCTTCTGCTCGGAATTCCAGGAACAGATCTACTACCTGTAAAACCTGGACCTTTGGGTGACAGCTGACTCCTCCTGCCAAATTTACTTCTGGGACTTGCTGGTCGAAGAGCCCTTTTACAAAATCCATCTCGGAAAAAACTGTGTATCTAGTTTATGTGAAATCCCTTATCTCAAGTTGGTAGCGATTGGCCAGAAATAAAAGAGCTTAGTGAGCAACAAGCTGGATGTAACGAAGTTCAAGAAAGCAAGAAAGCGAAGCATAGAGAAGTTCGGGGAGATGCTGGACCTTAAGATCATCCTTTGGGATGTGATAAACAAAAAGAAAATCATGGAAGTCGAAATGCCGAACAAGAGGGCAGGTATTCACAGTCTATATTTCAATAGCACCTACCAGGTTCTCCTCACCCTCGGCTATTAGAACAAAATTAACTGCTTTGAAATCCACTCTGAGTTTTTTGATATGACTCTCAAGGGAAGACTCACTGGCCATAACAATATTGTCACTTCCTTGGTCTGTCTCGAGGGCACTCCCATGATTGTATCCGCAGATGACGGCGGCAATATCAAACTCTGGGATATCAGGAACCTCAAGTGCGTGCAGACAATAGAACTGGGCTAGAAAACAGTGATAAACAAGCTGCTAAACCTGGACGTGGTGGGGAAGGTAGCCTTCGCAGGAAGCAGGCTGAGTTACCTGCACTTCTAGTAAAAAGGAGAGCAGCTGAAGAAAGAAAGGACTCATGAAGATCTGTACCCTATCAGAGCCGAGACTAATATCAATGAGGAGTAGATCCTTGTCTGTACTCGCAAAGACCTCCGCTTCTATGACATTCAGACAGGCCGCATCAAAAAAATATTCTCAGAGTTTTTCGAGGAGGGAGATGAGATTACGCTTTTTCGAAATATCCAGAATAGCAAGCGTTTCATCATTGGCAATCATAGGGGTTAGCTACGCTGTTATAATTATCTCACTGGCTAAAGGCTGGAGGCACTCCAACCTCACCAAAACTAGGTCTCTTGCCTCAAGATCGACTACCTGAACAAGCTGTTCGTGTCGGCCGGCTGGGACTCGCACATCATGATCCAGAAGGAGGAAGGCGCCTCCTTCAAGGTGATAAGAGAGCTGAAGAAAAACTTCTTCGGGAAGGAAATCACCCTGATGGAGGTGAGTGTGTACCACAACCTTATAATAATCGGCAGTACAAACGAACCCACACTTTACATCTGGGATTACTAATTCGGAAAACTGCTCAAATCGCTGGTCCTGCCCACCACCCACTAGCCCAACTCCATCACCTTCTTCAACGGAATCAGCATGTTCACCGTAACTACCAACCAGGGACATCTTTTCCTTTTCAAGTTCCAATGGAACGAGGCCTCCTTTGATCTGGCTTTGGTTCAAGTCGGACTCTTTAGTTTAGAGGCAGCCCATTAAACTGCAGTCCACAGTATGCTGGATATGGTGGTGGTCAAACAAAGCGTGAGGAGGGCAATCCTTTATTTAGGACTATCAAGAGGTACATTGACAGCCATAAACTTTAACAAGACAGTTAGCGGACAGGAGACCTGCAAGCACTAGAATACACGGATTAACTACAACGCCAGTCGACAGGTCAAGGAGAACTTCATTGTTGAAGTAAATAAACAGAAGTTCACTCCTTACGAGGTCGCCGATGACACACCGCTAACTAATTTCAAGTTCAACTTCACTGTCAAGGCGCATAAGGATTTGATCACCAGCCTAGTCTTCGTCGAGCTCCGAGAGAAGCACCTTCTGACGGCCTCCCTGGACATGACGATCAAGCTCTGGAATCTGCAGGGACAGAGGGTGTGCAACTGCAATATCAACCGGCCGCTGCCATTCCAATGGCGAGTACAGATGGGCTCCTAGGACAAAGTAAAGAAGAAGATCCTATTCGCGTTAAAGATCGTGCAAGTGATATTCAAAAAATACTCTAACGAAATATCGATAGGCGAGAGCAGGTGCCTGCGGATCAACCATGTCTTCGATAAGATTCCTGACAATCAGTTCTTTATCACTTCCGAAAGTACTCCCTATATCAGGCTCTTCAAGGACTAGTTCACCAAGAACGATCTCAACTACGACTTCATCAAAAAATTCAATCCCAAAGACATCAGAGGCCCCAGTCTCAAGGAGCTGGATGTCCTCAAGAAGACTGAAAACAGCCAGCGCATGTGGCGGTAGGACAAAATCAAAGAAGACAATGTCTATGAGTAGCGATTAAAAAACCTCGTTTAATATCAAAACAAAACGCTTAAAGTCGAGGAGCGCGAACAGATCCTCGCCTTCCTGGATCCCACCTACAAAGCCGAGTATGATTCCGAGGAAATTCTGCAAGAAACTGGTAACTCCCTGCCTGAACGCATCATCAAGGAGTTCAAGCGGATGGAGAGAATGCAGAACACCCTCGAGTAGCACAACCAGCAGAACTAAAAACACTGTCAAGAGGAGTCGAGGGAGGGTAGTCGTAAGGCGAGACCTTTTAAAATTTTTGAGTCAGAGTTTGAGAAAAGATTTAAAAACAGCACTGATAAAAGCAATGTCCGGAAAATGATACGCACCATGGACAACTAGCTTAAAAAGGTCAAGCTTCGGACAGTTAAATATCTGGAAAAGCCGAAAAATAATTCGCGTTCTCCGCTGAGCGAGACAGTGAAGGAAAGTCCGACGAAGGGGTGGCTGACTCCCAGCAGCAAATTCAAAAGAATGTCGAAGTCGAACTTCTTCACAAAGTACACGACGATGAACGAGATGCAACGCAGAATCTACGGCCCGGAAAATTGATTTATGTTGCTAATTATCCTATCTTTGAAATGTGGCCTGGCTGACTACGTGGGCTACGTCAACGAAGAAATAGCGATCCCACTGCCGATCAGCTCCAAGCTGCTCAGCTACACGATCGAGGCAGAGTCAGCTCTCATGTGCAAGATTGTGGAGTTTTAATTTTCGGACTACTATATCTAATTCTACAGCAAAACATACAAGGACAGCTCAGACATTTTCAGTTCGCTGAGGGAGAGTGCGATTAGCAATTTATTGGTCGGTGGGACTCTTTACGTCCTCACTTTCTAAAATTTGTTGATTTACCAAGTCAGCTAGGGAAAAATTAATGAGATTGCTCGAGTCTCCATCCACCCCAGGCCTGTCACCCCTAATCAGATCGCCCTTCATTACAGCAGCATCACTTACTTCACCGCTGACGGAGTGGCATTCATCAATCTGGAAAGCAAAGCCATCGAAACTGTTTTCATCCCAAATTGGGGTTAGCAATCGGTCTCCCACAACGGACGTTTCTACAACCTGGTGGTGGAATAGAGCAAGGTATTTTAGTACCACCTAGACTAATCAAAAAGCAAGCTAATAGCGAAATAGTGGCTGTAGTTGAAATAGTTCCAATTCAAAAGATTGTATGTGGCAAAATTCAATGAGAAATTACTCTTCCTGGCCAATTAAGAGTAACTCTACTATATTGATTATAGCCTTGACAAATAGAAAAGAAAGGCCAGCAAGCTCTATTAAATCAAGAGCGGCTTGAAGGTCCTTGATATCTCATTCGACCCCAGGACTAGCTTCTTTTACGTCTATGTTAAGAGTGCTAGCACCATGAACCCTTTCACCAAAATGCTGAAACTCAAGTACAGCATCGGGCTTAATAGACTGATCGTCGAGGAAACCAAGAATTTGCAGGCATATGACCTGGTCCAGACTTAGGGCGATTGGACATTTCTCTAAAATTAAATGAGATCTTTTGGAATAGAAAAAATTGATATTAGAGGTGAGAACTCCTCCCTTTTGCTCGATCTGGGTACTTGGGAAAGCGTTTAGCGCAGGTACATCAAGTAGTACTCCTAAAATAAACTCAGAATACTCTCCGTAGGCATATCATTTGTAAGCATCAGGACCTTTGACAAGCTTAGACCCGAGCTGCGGTGCTTGACGTAGACCCACGGGTAGTTTTAAGTCAACGTGACCATCAGGCAAGAATCAAACTAGGTAATATAAAAATTGAAGTTGTAATTCCACAGAAAAACTAATCTGCACATAAGATGGTGGCTGCTGACGATAGGAGTTGGAGTCTTCGTGATAATTTTGCTAATGAGCTTGAACTGCGCATTTAGCAGGAAAGTGAGAGAAATGATTAGCATGCGCGCACGACAGATCAAGATCAAGCAAGAGCAAAGCGTTAGCGATTTCAACCAGCAGAATGCTGCCAATCATGCGACTTGATGCCAATTAATAAGATGAATTGCTCAAATTGCAAAGAATTTTTCACCGAAGACCGAATCCACTCGCATGAGGCCTACTGCTCCAAGTATATCCGCAAATGTCCGGATTGCCCCCTTTTTATTCAAATCCAGTAGCTCTAAGCTCACAGAGTACCAACATTACAAGGCCGAAGCGCACCAATCTAGAGAATGCCCTTTCTGCACTGTCAAACTGGCCCCCTCCGCTCTCGAGGAACACGTTAATAACTGCCCTGAACGGCTCACACCTTGCCGGTATTGCGATCTTTAAATTTCATTTTCATCAAAAACTGTACATGAGGAGCAATGTGGCAACAGGACTAACTAGTGCCCCTACTGCATGCAAATCGTTCTGGTCAAGAACAGGGAGACCCATATCTGCCAGCCCATTCAGCCACGCTAAGCCTAATTGAACTAGCTACGCTAACGCCAACGTCAAATATAGCAGCAGCCCAACGCCAAATAATATCTGTATTTGCAGCCGGAGAGTTCGGCCTTTTACACGAGGAAGCCGGGAGAGTTTGCGAGAGTGATGAACCCGCAAACACTTCACCTACGGATCCAAGGGGACTTCCTGCCGATTGGATTAATGACAAAATGACACAATCATTTCTCTCCTTTTTTAAGGGCCATCACTGTCCTTCTTCTTTTCGGGGAAATCGGCTCAAAGAGAAAGTGCTTTATAGAGATAAGGAGGTTGTGGGCATTACCTTTTAGAGTAACCAGTCTAGCCAGTGAATGTTCTGCTGGCAGCTCGGTGCTCGCCTCATCCCACTTCTATGATCGCTTCGAGAGGAAAATGTTATTGATGTCAATTTCGTTGCTGAGCTAGTAGAGTCTGGCCTGAGACTGCTCAAGTGCCAGGATATTGGTACTGATCTGCTGCAAATAGGCCTTGCGCATGCTAATTTTTTATTTCAGAGTTCTCAATTTGGCTCTTCCAAGAGCGTCCTATAAATTATGGCCGAAATTTTGTTTGATCCAAGCAGACTCCTCAGACTATCTTATAATCTTAGGAGGTTATTACTTGTGCGGCTGGGGGCGATTTAACTCTGCTCTGGGACGTTACAAGGTCGGCAGCTCCTTAATGTTAAGTGGGAGTATCTAATATAATTAAGGTTGTTTTACGGATACATTGGGTGGTGCCAGGATCGACTGACGCACGCTCCTCTTAAGAGGTTTGGGATCCTTCTTCTTGATCTTAAGCAGGTCGACTTGCTAGATCTTGATCATGCGTTTGATCTTGTTGTTGTAGCTGTTGAGATGTTCGACCCATTCTTTATTGCAAGTTGTGTTTATCTTGCAGATTTTTATTATTATTTTGAAGCGTTAGTGAAGGAGTTGAGAGAGGACCAATGTCTTGCGACTTTACTCCATCCTGACTCTGCTTTCCTGGATGCGCAGGATGGCCTTGTTTTGGAGCTAGCCTTACTTGACGGTCAGCTAGTCCGAATTCAGCCTAGTCTTGTTGGAAATGTAGGTATGCATGGACAGGTTACCGTATCGCAGTTCGTCCAAGTCCTTTCGCATATTGTAAATTTTAGTTTATAATTTGGATAGGACTTTGCTCTGATCGAATCGTTCTCTGAAGCCTTTGCTGATGTCTCCGATTGACGAATTCCGGTTGCCAAGGGGCTTGGATGAAGTCCCAGCCTAGTCCGTCAAGAAAATTGACCTCCTCTGCTCCAATTACCGCCCTCGATTTCTATTTGTCTTGGGCACCTTGAAAGTCACCTATACTTTTTAGTGCTCGAGCTTGGGGAGTTGAACAGTCTGCTCTTTAACAGTCTAATATTTAGGAGACTCGATGATGCGGATGATCCTACGATAGCTCTTGAGCTAGTCCTTGATGGTGGCGTGGACATTAGTATCGTCGAGATGCTGTACGGCCCTGGAGAAGCTTAGACTCATTTCTACAGCGAGCCATGGCACCTGAATCCACACCCACCTTTTGTAGTAGTAATTAATCTTCTGCTCATTGAGTTTGTAGTATAGCTATAATTACAGATTGAGGTTGAACCCCTTTGGGAATTAACACCATTAGTTGCCCTCGAAATCTCTTTTCAGCACTCCGATCTTTGAGAGGAATGTCCGCACCTGGTTCAGGTATACTGCACGGAACTTTAGTCGGCCCAGTGCAGACTCGATGCTCACTTGTTTCTCTTGGGAGAAGACGGCGTTGATCATCTTCTTGATATTGTAGAGTTTCTTTGTGACCTTCTTCTCCTCAGTGTTTACAGAGTTCTTTTAGATTTTCTTGCCGAACTTCATCTAAATTAGTCTCTCTTCAACGATGCTCTTAAGGCTCGGCAATTCCTATATTTTTTGAGACTAGAATACGTGCAGCAGCATCCCTTCGCTCTCTAGGCTATGGTACAGTGAGAGCTCGAGCATGTCTTACGCCTTTGCAATTAACTTCGGGTGGAGAAATTGCGGAGTCTCTTTTTTTTAGAACATCGACAATGCCTTCAAAAAGAGACAGATTTGAACGATTATCTGAAAAGTTTCAGCAGCAGAGGGCTGGAATTAATTTTTAAAAGAATCCAGACTCTTATCAAATTATTCAACAGGATCCACACAAAACTTTTTGATGATCTCAAGCCAGCTGGAATATAGCTCATATTTATTGAAAGGGTTGCTGAGCACCAAGAAGTTGACTATCGGAGTAAGTAGGTCCTTGAGCTGGCTGTAGGATTTGGTAAGACTCAGGTGGAAAATGATCTCCTTAAGGTAGAGATAATCGTTATGCCTAGGTTCGCGCATCAGCTCGGATTTTATTATTAAATTGGTATTTTTCGTGGTGGAGACCTTTTCCAAGGCTTATCGGAACTTGTGACTCTTGATCAGCAGTCTATCTTATAAGAAAAGGACCTCCCCATTGGATGATCAGCGAGCCGCACACGTGAATGATCTATGTGATGAGACTGGAGTCGACCTTGATAATGCTCCTAAGCTGAGACTCTGTGAGTCCCAAGTAAGTCTTTACGAGCACCGAAAAGAGTAAGTCAAAAGCCTTATTCTAAAGCGTCAAAATCCTTATGATTTCTGTATAAAAATCCTCAAGTGAATGTAGACTAGCGAAATTAAAATTTATCAGACTTGACAATCTCGACATCCTTGACTGAGTGGGCTCTCCAAGCAGGATCTGCCATATCACTCCGCTTAAGTGAGGTGAGTTTGTCTTTACTAGCTGTTACTTGATGCTTTGGATCTGCTGCTGAAACTAAGGCGGATAGGTGTTGGCTTTAATGCGCTGAGTCAGTTCCTAGTTAATAAGCTGCCTGTTGTCAAGCAGGTGTATATTAATGATCTTAGTCTAGAATTTTTAGCAGTCTAGCATTTTAAAACTCTTGGGCTGCATCGTGAGGATTATCCGGAAGTGGCTGGGAAAAGTCCGAGGCAGCCAGAGAAGCAAGTCGATTCCCTGTCCTGACTCGCTTTTAAGCTTGTCGATTGCCTATACTACTATAAACACTGATTTAATTTGGGGCAGACCGTCGTGGAGCTATTGGCGGTCAATAATATTATTGCACAAGTTGAGCCAGTAGTCAAAGAACATCCTGATTTTTTAGGGCTCGACGTCGACATTCTTGGGAATCTTGAGCCTGTCCTTGAGGGTGAGCATCACGGAATAAAGGAAGTAGGTGGGGGAGTTGTTGGGCTATCCACTAGAACAGTAGTAGTTAATGAATAGGTCTTGCTATTTCTTACTTGACTTGGACATTCTTAGTTCTTACCAGAGTCGCAGGTTGGTCTTGGTAGGGACTTTGTTGTGCTCGAGGATGATTAAGGGCTTGGCTAAGTCTTGTTCGCAGGAAGTGGTGACCCAGTCCTCGATGTCGGTGGGGAGGTGATAATATCGGAGCATATCTTGAGTGACTCTGAGGTTGCTATGGATGAGAGCAGAGTTGCTGGTGACTACTTGACTTGACTGCCAGATAGTTTTACTTGATCATTAATAGAATGAGCGTGTCGATCATAGAATAGATCTTCAGTAAGACTCTAAACAAGTCTTACATCGATAACATCGAGGAGTGGAAGCTGCTCCTCAGGGCCCTCTTCTTGAACAAGGTCATCATTGAAAAAGACTTCAATATCATTCCTGAAACACTACTCATTTTTCCCATCTCCATACAGCATTTCATCAATCTCGTCACACAGAACTTCTGCACAGAAGAACTTAGGAAATTCCTGCTGAGTTTGGAGTGTCTGCTGGACCAGATTAACGATTCAAGGACGACCATAGATTTCTGGGCCGAAAAAGGCCTGAAGTCAGATGAACTAAAAAAGCTTTTACTGATTTTTTCAAAGGTCATCACCGATGTCCAAGAAATCCGCCTGAACTTTGAGAGGACTAACTACTAGGTCCAGAATATAAGGGAGTCAGTTCTCCAGGTAAAGGACAACATAAAGCAGGAACTGAGAGAGTCGTAGATTGAACCGGAGCGAGTGAAGTCGGCCTTCGAGTACCAGGAGGACCAGATCTTTGCTATCTAGAAAATTTACTATCTAGAGAAAGTGCGGGAAGTGCACTACCGCAACCAGCCCATCAAGGTCCTCTAGCAATTCTTTAACGGGGAGATCATCCAGATCGGATACAACGTGAAGGACGACTCGCCCATCGAGGTAGTCAAAATCCCCAAAATCACCAACGAGCTCGAACTCTTGGAAATCAGGCTGAACAGCTTCGCTGCCTACAAGGAGCTTTTCTTCAGCAAGTATTTCCCCAAATACCTAGGCAGCAACTCCAACTCTTAATCAGACTTCAACCTTTTCTTTATGGAATATAAGGATATCAAGCCTGTCAAGGCACTCATCAAGAAGAACCGCCTCAAGCATAACCATATCTTGGCCCGTTACTGGGCCAAGGAAATTCTTCTCGGGCTCAAGGACTTGCTGATCATGACAACCTATTTGCCTTAGCTTCCTATCAGAGTAGACTCCATCCACTACTCTCAGAGCGGAATAAACATATTCTTCAAGAACATGGCGTTCCTTAGGGAGCGAGAGTTTATCGACGAGACCCACTAAAGGCTCGAGGCAAGACTGCTTTGTAATTACGCAAACTTGCTGCTTTAAATCTTCAATACGGACCTTTTGGGACTCAGTTAGGACCTTGACTTCAAATTCTTTATTTAGACTTTGTTGAATGCAGAGCACGATGAGCAGGACTACGAGGAGGGCCGCACTGACACCAAACTCACTTTCGACAACGTTTTCCA
Organism: Craspedacusta sowerbii; assembly: GCA_003687565.2. Classification (NCBI taxonomy): domain Eukaryota; kingdom Metazoa; phylum Cnidaria; class Hydrozoa; order Limnomedusae; family Olindiidae; genus Craspedacusta; species Craspedacusta sowerbii. The sequence goes on along the minus strand of QQSS02234822.1, from coordinate 107,991 downwards.
CCTCTCGATCCTGAAAAATGTGGAGAAGGATCCGAGGGTGATTGGCAAGGATTTTCAAGAACTCTACCCGGGTGAGTGATTTTGCCATTCATTTTTGCTTCATTTCATTTTTTTGTTGTTAATTATCATTTGTTGATGGGAATCTCAAGAGACTCAAGGCACAAGAGGAGGCTTACCGGAGGCAGGATGCCTATTCACAAAAAGAAGAGAGCCTTTGAGAAAGGTAGGCCAGCCGCTCAAACCAAGCTCTGGGACTCAACAAGAGTTCGAAGGATCAGAGTGCGAGGTGGCAACTTCAAGTTCCGTGCGCTGAGGTTGAACGAAGGCAACTTCAGTTGGTCGTCTGAAAACAGGACTTTCAAGACCAGGATTCTTGATGTTGTTTATAATGCCTCAAACAACGAACTCATCAGAACAAAAACACTCGTCAAGAATTGCATCGTGCTGATCGACGCCGCTCCATTCAAGAAGTGGTACGAGGCCTACTACGGCGTCCAGATCGGCAAGAAGAAGGCCAAAGACAGCAAGAAGGACAAAGACGCCCCCTAAGTTAAAAAGAGCAAATCCTTGCTCAAGAAACAGGAGGAAAGGCAGAAGTCTAAAATCAATGACGCTAAATTTTAAGGCCAGTTCGATCAGGGTAGGATTTTGGCCTGCATCTCGAGCAGACCAGGCCAATGCGGGAGGGCTGACGGATATCTTTTGGAAGGAAGGGAATTGTAATTCTACACCAAGAAAATCTAAGCTAAAAAGAAGGCATGATTGAGATATGAATTCACAATTGAGAGCGGTAATAAGACTGAAGAGAGAGGTGACGTTGAGTTGTGTTTTTCTTGGTGTTTTATCTTTGGCGAATTTGAAAAATCTAATTTATGAAGTTGCGCCTGAAGAGGGCCCTCTTGCGGTAGTTCTGGCCCTTGGGGGAGGGGTGCTTGGAGTCTAGCAGGTCTCTTGCAACCCAAAATTAATTACGGAATATTTATTTTGCCTGCCGATATTATTAATTTTTACTAACCTTCTCCACGCTTTTCTTCGTCCTAGTTTGGCTGGGCGTCTAGGGGCAGGGTTTTGTGGACTTGAGCTTGTGCAAATAACGTTCATCGGAGAAGGGCTGGAAAGTGCCATGAGTGTGATTGGAGAGTGTGCGCCTGATATTGCGGAGGGAGGTGAAGCTGGCAGGGAGGAGCTGGTGATTAGGAAATGTCATAATTTAATCAAAATAAAATTATCATTTAGTTTAAGCGTATTTGAAAAAACTGGTTTTATTTATGAAGCCCGGCTCCTCCTTGGGCATCAGCTAAAGGCAGTTGTAGCCTTCCATAACGTTGCTCCCGAACACAATGTTGTGTGAAGACTCTTACAACTATTCTTACTCTTATATTTTCTCAGGCTAGCTAGGCGACAAGCCCTTCTCGAAGCAAGGAGGCTCCTCTTTGCGGGTGGAGTCGGGGTCGCTGAATTCCTACTTGACGCCGTTTTATTTTCGATAAAACCGGAGGATGTGAGAATAAAACCTGTTTTTCACAAGATTCTAAGGTCGGCCAACTAATTCTTTGGATATGACGTTCCATCTGGAGCCAATTTCGTTGTAGAGCCGAATAATGAGCAGATCCTAATCTTCGCGCCAAGGGCCGCGATTAATTAGTGGATCGAGCACGTTGAGATACCTCTATCTTATTTGTTTGCCCGTTTTCTTTGGGAAATGCTTGGATATTTCCACCCACTTTTTCCCCAATTTTTAGACCAATTGGACGATTTTTTGGTCATCCTCTTACGCCCAATGCCTCTTGCTGGAGGGAAGGTTCAGCCTGCGGTACCTGTGCAAGCATTGGTTCTAATTCCTATCTTAAAACTATTATGCGACCATCTTCCACTTGAAGTTATGTTTATGGGCGAGCTAGATGAGCAGCCTATCGTCCTACACCGACCATATTTTGAAGTTCCTGTACTCACGCTCCTTCTTAACGAAGCTGATCATTCCTTTCGATATCATAATTAATTCAGTAAAACTTTTCATTGTCAGGGAGGAACATTGAACCTCTCCCGTACTCGAATCGCCTCTTCCCTCGAACCAGCACGCTCATCAGACTCAAAAGGCTGATCTCCATGGCTTAACCAGTTATATGGACAAGTCCGAAGCGAGTCTACTCCTAAAATGAGGCAGCAAAGACCCACAAGAGAATGGGTAGGGCGAGGTAGAACAATGAGACGGCAACGAACTTGTGATAGAAAGTCTTGAGCTTGCCGTGAATGCCAGAGCTGAAGCAGACGTAAAGGACTATAAAGACAATTAGTACTATAATCTCTGTTACTCGCAGGATCAGTCCCGAGATGCTATCGTTGCGATAGTACTTCTCGGCCTAGGACTCTGAGACCTTGTCCAGGCAGGCCATCATTACTTCCAGCAGGAACACTATCCCCATCGTCGGCACCATAAGCTATACCTACATCCTGTAGTTATACGTTAGCAGCCACCCTGTCACCACCATTATCATCAACCCCACATTGATGCTCCGCGATATGTACTTACCCATCAGGCTCAGAATATCGAAAAGGACTATCTAGCTGTCGTAGTTATCCGTCAAGTAGTAGAAGAGGAGTTCCCAGAAGACTCCGCTCAAGTAGCTGAGGGCGCTTACAACGACAATAGTCTGCAGCTTATCCAGCTCGGACTCGGTCCGCCACTTCCTAATGAAGATTGATGTATTGAGTGAGGCCATGATTAGAGCTAAGATGAACGTGAAGCACATGAAAATAAAATTCTCTTTTTAGTAGGAGAGATGAGTGCCTTTGGCATTTAGCAACACCAGATTGTACTTCAGATTTCCTGTTCTTTAGTTGCAGTTCACAAGGTAAAAGTACCAAAATTTATGTCCTTCGCCCTCCAGCTCGATCACTTCCTTATTTATCGGAAATAGTGCCGAGTCCCCACACTGCAATGCATTTTTGGACTGCGAAGCTGACAGAAAGACTAACAGCTATTATTGAGGCTCATTTTGATAGGATTGGCGCACGGTGACCTTGGAGGTGCCGAAGATAAATTTAGCCAGAAATCTGGAACTGCCTCTGTGGAAGATATCGTGGAGTGGACGGGAGGGCAACTCGTAAGTGAGTGGAGTCACCAGGGGCAAACAAAGCAAGTAATACATATATTCAACTAGATTGATTAGCCTAGACAGGCTGTGGTCGCTTCCTGATGAGGGAGCGGTCTGCACTGAGCTCGAAGTTGGACCGGCCCTCCTGAATGAACAGCTCTAGATAGCTGACCAGTCTGCTCTCCTCCAGCTAAAGTTTCTTGATCTTGGGGAAGTTGAGCAGCAACCGCACGGACATGACTGGTGAACAGGTTACATTTATCGGGGTGGTTGCTGACGTGCATCTGGATGTACTTGTCGGTATGATAGTTCTTCTAGCTGAAGTAGTAGTTGACCTGTCTTGCTGCGAATTACTCTTTGGATAGCTGTGCTTTCTGCTATGAAGCTTGCTAAGTATTCTTCCTGGTCTAACTGACTACCTAGAATCGGCTGGGCTAGTCGGTAGTGAACAGTGACTTCTGATCTTTCTAGAGTGACCACAGGTTGAGCTACAGGCTTACCAGCTGATAGTCATGGATCTGCTTTTATGGTCTGCTGCGGTTGGTTTACACGCATTTAACTTTGGTCAGGATGAAGCTGTCAGCCGACATCACCTTTTTGACTAAGCCAAATCTTAATTCGGATTTTCTGGGTATGGAGTTGTCGGGGTCGAACTAGTTGATCCTGAATCTTATTTAATTTCCTGGTCGAAGGAAGCATTCCTTTTTCTCGACTCGATAATTCAAGAGAAAATCAGGAGCGAGCTGTTTGTACTAGTTTTGGTGCTTGCCCTTGTCTTTAAGTTTACTGCAGAACTCAGCCTCGTCCTATTGGATCTCGATCTTTGTTACTTTTGGGGGGGAGTGTTGGACAGGCTTTATCTACACGGAGAGGCTCTATCTGTCCTAAGATTGATTGATCTATGGTTTGTTATTGGCGAGGCTTGATAGGGTCATTTTGCTTGTTTAAAGGTGATGCTCTTTTGTAGAGATGAGTTGCTGCTTTCTTGGAGGGATGATTTGCTGTTCTCTTGGAGGGATGACTTGCTGTTCTCTTGGAGGGATGACTTGCTGTTCTCTTGGAGGAATGACTTGGTGATCTCTTGGAGGGATGACATGCTGTTCTCTTGGAGTAATTAGCTTATTCTCTATCTTGATTGGTTTAGATTTAAAGGGCTGCTCGGTAGGTGGTGGTGGGAGAGGTCTGTTGTTGTTCTTTTGGATCAATCTATTGAACTCATCATCCTTTTAGGATGAAATCCGGACTGGCCTGGGCTTGGTCTGCTAGTCTGATATTTCGATGCGCTTCTTCTGGCCAAGCTTAGGTGCATAGCTTAATGGCTTTATCCTATTCCTCTTTTAAGAGGAGTCCGAAGACTCCTCTGAGTAAGTCTTATCTCGCTGTCGCAGACCTTGCTTTTCATTTAGTGCTTTGACGGACTGTTATTTGAGTTTGTCAAAGAATTGCTTCCTTTATCGCTCGAAGGCAGGGTTGGCCTTTACTTCCTTCAGCTCAACTGGACGGCTCATGGGAGGATCTGCCTTGGGAATGGCATAGAGCTTTATGATTTCGTTGGGTGCATAGACACTAGAAATGCGGAGTGAGGGATGAACTTCAAAGTAGTCTTCAATCCTGGCCCTGTAATCTCCGTTCAAAGCATAAGTATTTTTAAGTCTAGCAACGAGACCTTGGAGGGTCTCCTACTACTACTGCCGGTCAAGGACGAGATGGGAGATCGAGCTGTTCTCCTCCACTCTTATTAGATATCTCATTTGATCAAGATATGAGTAAAATCACTTGCCTTGCTTTTTGCTGTTGGTGCAGATCACGCACACGCATCGCTTAGTTCGCTGCAGGCAGTGCTTGTGCGCTTTGTGTAAGCAGCTCATCCGCATTCCTTACTCCCTGTTCATCTCCACTTTACAAATCCCACAGATATTTATTTTTTGGATTCGCGGAGGCATTTGCATAGTCAATCTTACTTTTTTCAATTTGAAGTCAGCTGAATTTGCAGGCCTAACCTGACTCCTCGGCCTCTGAGAAGGACTGCGTACAGGGATATCCGGGGGGAGTTGGACAGTCGTGACAGTGGGGAGGATGACCATCAGGGAGGGCACAGAGAAGTCGAGTGACCTGATGTTTTTGTTGGACTTTGATCGTGATATAGATTTGAATTTCTTAAGGGATTTTTGCACTTAGAGCTCAAGCTGCTGAATTTACTGCTCTGTCGGTAGCTGCGAACACCTCTCCCGCCGTCTCATCGAGGGCTTAGTCCCCACCTGCAGCTAGCACTAGTCTAGGCCGCACTGGACGACTTTATCGGCTGAGCATTGCTTGGCGACGAAGGGGGATTAAGAGAACTAGAGGAGGTCGGTCTCAGTCTTAGCGGAGTTGGGAGTCTTTTTGCCGGAAGAAGTAAAGCGGTTGAGGAGGGCCTGCTGGATGTGCTGGAAGATGCCTTTCGAACTCATTTAATAACGATTCGAGCACCAGGACTATAATGAAAAAGATAAATGAAGTCAGCGTTAAGCAGATCTTTATGCTACGGAGGATGGTTATCAGTGACGCCAAGCTCGAGCAGTACAACGGCTACTCCTGGGTCAGGTGTCCCGAAACTGATATTCTCATCGGCGAGTCCTATCTCTACAGGGGAGAGTTCTACGTCAAGCCTTAAAAGGCAGCCAAAATTTAGATCAAGGAGGGCATTGTCGAGCTCATCGACCCCGAGGGCAAACTCACCCGCTCAATCTCCTGCAAGGATCTTATGATATTCTAGCTTGAAATAGAGCCGACAAAGCCGGGCAACTACCAGCTGGTATTTGGGTCCAGGTATATCGAAACCTTCATTAAGTCTTCAAGCGTTGATATGCAGTCAATCAAAAACGACCCCAAGCGAAAACTTGATTATGTGAGTCATAACCCTTTCACATACGAGCTAAGGAATAACTTGCAGGGGAGGGTGTTGAAAAACCCTCTGATATACACCCTTACGATAAACCACAACATGATCGCCCGCAATAAAAAGGAGTCATTTGTGCTCAGAGAAATACTCGCAGAGTCAGCTCATTGGAATATTTAAATTATTGGCAATCTTCCTTAGCTTCTTCCCATCTCGCTCTCGTAAGGGCAGAAAGAGACCTACGCTCTGATTTGCAGACCCAAGGACAAGCCTGAAAAGCAGGTCGGACAAATCATAATCCGATACGGGGCAGTGGGTGAGCAGACAATAAAATTGGACATTGATTTCACGAGGAAAGTTTGCGGGGAGATTGTTTATAACTCCAAGAGCGCAATTGAATGCCATAAGCAGGTCCAGCTTGAACTGGAATACAAGCATTATTAGAAAATTCCGCCTGAAACTCCATTCAGGCTCAAGATTGCCTTGAAACAGGCTGCGCACCACCAGCTTAAAATCATGGGCTGCTAAACATCCGTAATTGACCCGCGCAAAGAGAAGATTGTGTTAAAGGTGATCGGTCTGCAGCAGGGCACTTATCTTGTGGAAGGATTGGAGCTGAGCGTGGAGGGTAACGTGATCGCGTTCGAGAACAAGGGAGTGGTGAGAGTGTAGCCAGGCGAGATTATGACGATGGCAATCAAGTGAATTAATGCTAAAGAGCCTGAGGAAAACGATAAAATAGTATGGGCAGACGAACTGCTACGGGTGCAAGGAGTTCCACTTGGTGGCAGAGCCTAACGAGGGCTTTCGACCCGACATGGAAGATGGTCCTTCCCTAACCAGAGTATTTCGTCCTCGATGACTTTTTCAAGAGTCAGAACAAGTCCATTCTCTTCGCAGTTGCAGACGGCCATGGAGGCGGGCTCATCTCCAGGTTCATCAAGGACAACCTCCTCTAAGCTTTCAGGGCTGCCCAAAAGGCATTTTCCAAGGATATTCCCAAGATGTTCACCGCGGCTTTCAAACGGCTTGACGATCAAATTCAGGCCATCAAGCAGGCCAACTAGTGCGGGTCCACTCTAACTGTCGGGTTGATCTATCTAGATTAGGCTCGCAGGGTGGTGGCTGTGGCCAATGTCGGTGACTCCTCGGCATACATTTTCGACGATAAATCCTTTGAGAAACTGACTCATACACACCGCTGTGATGACGAGCTCTAGAAAAATAGGGTAAAGAAAGAGGGGGGCAAAATAGTCATGAATAGACTCTCTGGAATGCTGTCCGTTACAAGGGCATTGGGCGACCTCCAATTCCGAGGACAAGGGCTCTCGGCTGAGCCTAGTCTCAAGCGCGTTTAGCTAAGACTCAGTCACCGATGGTTAGTGGTGGCCAGCGACGGGCTGTGGGACTATGTGGAGTTGTAGTAATGCCTCAAGGTGATGCGCGGGTGCGACTAGGCCAACTAAGTGAGCAGGAACCTGTGCAGGATGGCGGTGAACAATGGGAGTGCCGACAACATTACAATCTTGGTTATAAAAATATGAGTCCTCAATGCATAACAAATATCAATTTGCTTGCTACTCTTCAAGCTGTTTGAGAGTAATCAGTCTGTCCAGGCACACCGTCTCTTTCTCCTCCAAGAACTGGAACAAGCAGGACACTGAGAATGACAGTAAGCCTAGGCCCACGAGTGCTAAGTTGCATCGGAAGTAGCCTTCCTTGAGGTCAGTTCCGCTGTTTATTAGCAGTCCCATTGGAATCGGAATTGTGCCTATCGCCAACATGGAAAAGGTGTTGAGAATCCCGAAGGCCCGTCCCTCCATGTCCTCTGGAACAATCTTGGTGATCGTGTTGCTGGTCACCATGACCAAGGTGCCGATTGTAAGCCCTAAACAGATCATGGAAAAGTAGCTCAATCCGAAAGCGAAGAGAGTGGGCTGATCAGGTAGGAGCAAGAGTAGGGCAAATATGGCAGGGTAGCAAAGATTTGTTATAAGAAGGAACCTCCTCAGCCGCTTGAATTTTTCGATGATTTTTCCGACAATGGGACTGAAGATGACTGCTATCAAAGTGGGGAGGAAGATAATAGCCCCAGCTTGGGCGAAACTCATATTGCACCGAGAAATGAAGAAGTCATTCCCGTTATCGTAGAAAGGAGTGTAGTTGACATAAGTCATGGCGAATATCACACAAAGCAGCCAAAAAGTCTTCGAAAATTTGAAACCTTCTTTCTTATCCTAGTTTGAAGAGTCTTTGATCTTGAATCGAACGCAGTGCAGCTAGCTGTACTTTAGGATCACTCCTGCCGAACACAGTCCCACTAGCGACACAAACAGTCCGAAAAGAAGGCTGGCTCTGATCGTTCCAAAGTATGTGAGGATAATGGGCGAAATGAGGGAGTTAAACGAGTAGAAAATCCATGGCATGCTGCTGATCAGTCCGAGGAACTGGCTCTTGAGTTATTAACAGCATTTTTTTATGACAAGCACCTAGACAGTCTGGTATAGAAAGCCTCCGAAAAAGCCGATGCCCAGTCTACTCACCAGAAAAAACACAAACCAGTACTAATAATAGCCCCACCAGAAGTTCAGCAGCAGAATAGCCTGACTCACGAAATAGCCAATCGCGCTGATCCACAGAGAGAGGGCCGTCCCTCTTCGGTCGATGAAGGCCCCCAGGAAGGGTGACGCTATTATAATTGGATAAGCCATGCAGATGTAGTTTATGTTGAACTGGAGCGGAGTTATCTAGTAGGGCTATATTTAGAGCAGGTGCTGGAAGGTTTGTGGCAAGTCCAGACAGAAGCAGTAGCCAGCGATGGACAACACGCACCCCGCGAATAGCAGATAATCTGATCGCTTTCTTGCTGCACTGATTTATTATTTGTTCATGATATTAAGAATAGTGGCGAAGATATCAACTGCCTACACAGCCAAAGCTCCGAGAATAGTCTAATTGGTGGCGAACGCACCCACCCTCCATATTTACACAAAGAATTCTTAAAATATGCCTGCTCATCTCAAGCCTTTTATGTTGTAAGGCAGGACCATCCCCGATTTTGCCAATAAGAAAGTCCACACGGTGGTTGAGCCTTCCGGCTTTTAGCTGGGCTAGGCTGTCAAGTATTTGGAAATGTTCAAAGAGCCAGCAATCAATGCAGTATTCTAAAGCAATTAGAAGAAGGAGCTGGGTCTGCTCTAGCTTGGCAAGGCCTGCTACAAATTCTAAAATAAGGCCAAAGAGTCTTTCCGAATAAGATCGATCGGCGCTGATCTTGCTGCTGAAGATTCAACTCGCCTGCAAATTTATCTGGAGGCCAACTTTGTAGCTCGGGAAATTGCTAATCAGCGTTCCTATACTTTCAACCCCTCCACAATGGCTTAGCTGGCCAACCAGGTTTCATAGTAGACAAAGACTACTCTCAAAGTCCTTTGCAAGAAGGAGATCCTTGAAGAGAAGATGAATTTGCTGTGGGCAGTTGGCAAGGGGTCGGAGCACTAGCCTCGTCTTATTAATTTAACTTACAAAGGTAATCCTGACTCAGATTAGTTTACTGCTCTGGTCGGCAAGGGAATTACATTCGACACAGGAGGAGTCAACCTAAAGCTTCAAGCCAAGTCATTATTGTGGATGCATGCTGACAAACATGGGGCTGCAACTGTGCTGGCAGCCTTCAGAGCAGCTGTTCAGCTAGGACTCAAAATTAATCTGACTTGCACCTTAGCTATGGCCTAGAACTGCCTTTCAGGAAAGGCTTACAAGCCGGGCGATATCATAGCCAGCAAGAAAGGTCTCACAGTCTAAATTACCAACACTGATGCGGAGGGAAGATTGGTGCTTGCAGACGCAATGACATGGACTCAGCAGCAATTCAAAGTTAAGAACCTGATCGAGTACTCGACTTTGACAGGAGGAATTATAGCAGCTCTTGGCAACTAAACTGCCGGCCTATTTAGCAATTCCAACTAGCTGGCTCATGCGCTAATTTCTGCTGGAAAGCATGTAAACGAAAAGTATTTCCAGATGCCTATTTACAAGTAGCACCGAAAACTCCTTAACAGCAAATCTGCTGACTTGGTCAACAGCGGCGAGGCAGTCGCAGGCGGCATCCAAGGAGCAGTCTTCCTCTAGCGATTTCTGGAGAAAGGTGTTAACTGGATCCACGCGGATATTGCTGGGACATCGATCGACAAAAATAACAAGGCGACAGGATTCGGGGCAGTCTCAATATTGGAACTCTTGAGACAAAGTAATTGAGATATGACTTTGACAATATCATTTGAGCAAAGGATGGTTGGACTGAATGTCGAGTTTATCGCCTCTTCCTTAATTTAGACTTACCCTCTTTGAAATTACAGTAGATTCCTCTCTTACTCTGTGCTGAGTAAGGCAATTTTACATGAATATGATGTGTATCAGTTAAGTGCTTGGTTGACTGCAACATTTGCAGGAGCGGAACCACCCTATCAAGAATCCTCTCGCTTTGCTTATTTGTTGAGCAAAAAGATAGATCAATGAAGATGATTTGATTAATGAACACTAGGATTGATGATTTCCACATTGTCAGCTAAGTTTACAATCAGATCTGCAACAGGTTTGTACTTCTTTTCACAAGACTCTAGTCTAGGACTGGCTCAATATCAAGCCTTTGAATCCCAGCAATCTGGCCAGCAAACCGCTAAGTCTGGCTGATTCAATCAACATGTATGACATATTCAGACTAGTCAACAAGGTGAGAAGCCGGCTCAACCTGCTAGGCCTGTCGCCAAGATTAGCAGCACACCCTGGGATCGCCAAGTACAAGAGCCAGATCTAATCGCTCAAATTCATCAATAAAGCCAAATTGATAAAGGACTTCCTCCAAATCACCAACTAGTTCATGGCTTCTTCCTAAAAGGAGCTGCGCTAGTACTTGCCTTTGAATTTAACTCCAGCCAATCTAAAGGCCGAGCCCCTATCCCAGCAGTTAACCACCAACGCCAGCAGGACCCCACACTCAGTCCTCCCTTTCGAGCCACGCCTCTCAACCAAAAGTTAAGAACATCAGACGAGCCAATAAACATAAAAAACATACCGGAAGATCAGGATTTTGCGAGGAGGAAATAAGAAAGCGACTCTGCTGAAGTAGCAAGTCTAGCCTTTCCCCTTCTCCAATGACAACCAGACTGGAAGCGAGGACACGATATTCCAATCTGCCTGCAACACAATCTTAGTCTAGTCAGTCCCTGCTCGGCCCAGAAAATCAAAAAATTATAATTATCGCAAGACGCTCATCAAGCATAGCAAGGTAAGACATATGGAACATCCAGTCAAGAGCATGATCAAGCCTAACTCCTAGTGCAAGCTTAGGAACCAGCTTTATCGCAGGCGCGAACTTGATAGTAGGCACGAACTCAATACCAGGCTTACTCCGCAGGCTGCTCCTCATAGGGACCATATGAAGCTTAGCAGAGGGGAGGTCAGTTTTGACGAAGAAGTTGGCGAAGTTATCCATGTGGGAAAGCAGACCAGCAGACTGAAGAAACTCCTTGACAAGCTGGGATATCATTGATATTCTGATGATATTTTTGCTGTGTCAATCAGCCCAGGCGATTCGCACTGCCGAACTTGAGGGAGGACTGTTTTTGGGATACTATTATCTGACTTTCTATATAGGCACGCCTCCAGTACCTCGGAGCCTCATCTTCGACACTGGCTCAGGCATGTTCGCAATGCCCTGTTCATTATGCCAGATCTGTGGCAAGCATATGCATGAGTCCTTTTCGGCTTTAAGCTCCTCGTTCAGGCCGATCACCTGCCAGCAGAACACCAGCTGCATCTGCTCTCGATAGTTCCCGAACAAGTGCTAATTTAGCATGAGCTACGCTTAAGGGAGCAGCATTCGCGGATTCCTCTTCAAGGAAAAAGTGATTGTAGGGTAGGAACAGTACTAAAGCCTGAAAAAGAATGATGGCAGGAAAATAGACGATGACATCAGCATAACTGCGACAATAGGATGCATTACGAACGAGACTAATCTGTTCTTTGACCAGCTTGCCGACGGTATCGTCGGCTTCAATAGCTTCGATTCTAATAGCTTTATTAACCAGATCTTTCCCGCTGGTGCGCATCGCATCTGGGCCATCTGTTTGCATTTCGAGGGAGGCTTTGTGACCTTCGATGGTGACGATGAGCAGTTCGACTTCGGGCCAACCTCTGAAATTACGCTCATAAAAGGGCAAAATATCATGGCACGACTGACTGGCTCATCGATCGGCAATGAAACATTAAAGGCTAATTAGAACGTGATATTCGACACGGGGTCGACCTTCACCAGCCTGAGCTTCGAGCTGTACTAACGACTGCGGGCGGTAATCCGGAAGGCCTGCTTTGCTCGAGGCTATTGCAAGGAGCACCAGCAGGGTGTCGACCACTGTTACCAAATTACAGCTTAAAATAATTATAATTAGAAGCTGCTTTTGGAATTTTTGGACAGCCTTCCCTCCGTGGTGTTCTAGTTCGGACAAGGGAGGCTCGAGTGGCTGCCTTAGTAGTATCTCTACCGGCTTGGTAACATCAGCTTCTGCGTGGCGGCGATGAGAAGGCATCAAGTTTTGCTCGGGATGACTGCACTGCGTCACAAGAAGCTATTGCTGGAGGAGGAGCGAGTACGGGTGCGGAAGAGCAGCTGTGGAAAATCGTTTCGGTCGAACTTCGCAGAATATTACTTTGTCTGAGATAATAAATAATCGCTGTATCATTATGATTAAAAAAGAGGCACGAATCCCCCGCCGCACCCTCCACAGGCCTGAATCCCGCCATCCCACGCTAAAGGCAGTCAGCAAGCCCTGTCCCCATTGTCAGACTAATGTGCTTAGCCTCGACGCTCACCTCGGCACATGTCCCAGCAACCGGCTGCCCTGCGATTTCTGCAAACATAATTTTCAGGTTAAGGAGCTTGTCTGTTAATTACCAGGAAAAACACAAGCAATAATGCCCGAGCCGACCTTCTTTTCGAATTACGGAATCAAAGAAAGTCGCTCGTCCTGCCTCCCCCATCCTCTCTTCTTCCCTCATCATCAATAAGTAGGAACCCGATATCGAGCCTGAGCCTGTTTCATCACCGGCACTGTCTCTTTCGGAGGTGGTGGAGGGCAGGAAGAAGGATTATTTTCCCCAAGTGCGGCCGGAATGGTTCCATGTGCCAACTCGTAACAGACGCAATCTCGTCCTCCACATTTAAACTGAGGAGGAAAGGAAAAAGAACATGGAGGAAAGCAGGAGGATGAGGTAGCTTGAGGAGGAGGTCCGTCGTAGGGACTTGGAGCGAGCCTAGGAGGTGCGCAGGATGAAATAGCGGGAGAGAGAGGAGCGTGAGAAGGAGCAGTTCGCTCTTGAGAGGGAGCGTCGTAAAAGATAAGCTCAGTAGCAGAGGAGGAGGGAGCAGGAATAGCAACGAGCCAGGTAGTAACGCGATAGAGCTAGACACCCGCAGCAGATCGTAGTTCAAAACCTGTTCCCCATCGAGGTTTCGGGTCAGAACTACGTAGATTAGGTGATAGGTCGTTTGCAGGTCTACGAAATACCAATCGTCTCCCAGCAAGTCGAACAGCTCAAGGTTTTGAACATGATGTACGAGCAGATTAGTCTAACAGACTCAGAATACAGTCGGTCCTACAGACAGAGGATCAGGAGCATGCAGATTTCGATAATCAACATCATCAGCAACATGCTGGTCGATATTAATTAGCACATCGAAGATCAGGGAGTCCCTCCTTCTGAGACGAGAATGACGATTGAGAGGATAAATGAGATAGCCCCTCAATTCATTGCCCGTTACCGAAGTGACTAGTGCGCAATCTGTATTTCAGATATCTAAAAATTCCAAGAGGCCAGGAGACTGCTCTGTGGACATGCGTTCCACAAAGGCTGTGTGGACCAGTGGCTTCTAAAGAGCTCAAATTGTCCGAAATGCAGGTGCAAGTTCTCTTGATTGAATCATTTAATTAATAGTCGAGCCAGCCTTTCTTGGACTGCCTCGTCCAACTTCAGCATCTCCCGCACTTGCTCTCGCTTTATTATCTTTTCGGGCTAGCTTAAGATGCTCTTCTCTTCGCTATGCTTTTAGGTCGGTTGCTCACTGTTCAGTTCGATCTCGTCTTGCAGGATGTCTTGCGTGAACACCACTCCGAAATTGTTGCGCTAAATCCAGGGCGCATCAGGCCGATTGCTAACTGTTTTTAGGCTCAGTTGATTCAGCAAGATTTATTTTAAATCGTTGTTTTCCGCTGCATCAACCCTGGGTAAACAAAAAGATAGCTGGTAGAGCTGTCCGTCAATGCTCAGAGGCTTAAAAATAGAGCAGAGACGACCTTGGACCAAGAAAGGAGTCCAGGGCTCTGATGGTTTTTTGATGGGAATTTTGATTTTGCCGAACTTTGCCTCCATTCGAGCGTAATAGTTTTCTGCCTTGAGGTGGTTATTAGCAGACAAAAAGGCTAGGTAAAGTGCATAGAACAACTCAGCCTGGCAGAAGGATCGATTTTAGAAGATCAACGCCTCGAAAGACTCGTCTTCTTCGGAGAGCTTGAGCTCCAGGGCCTCGATGAAGAGCTAGGCGGCAGATGGGTGTCTCGATATGAGATGAAGCATTCCTTAGAAAAACTTGATGTCTGATAGTTTGAAGAGGTGGCCTTACGGCAGGTCTTTGAGCTTGGCTCGCTAGAGAGAGGCCCTCTGGGTTTCCTCTGATACAGATTTGAGTAATTAGAGGCAGACAAGATCTGTTTTACTCGGCAAATCGCGATAAACCTGCCAGAGCTATTTGAAGTCCTTGATAGCATTGAACAGCTCTTTCTGGGCGACGAGACACTTGGCTCTCTTGAGCAAGAGAGTAGGCTTGGCATTCAACTTGGGGATGTAGGAGTAGGCCTTAACAGCCTCTTCATGAGCCGCTAGGGTGAAAAGAAGGTTGCCTGTATACTAATGAATATTATTTTTGTTGGAAGAGAGTTCAACGAACTTGTTGAGACATGAGATTGCGTCCTGCTTCTAGCCGATCATGCAGTAGCATCTTGCCAGGCCTAAGAACGTTTCTGGACAGGCCTTCTACTAACAGTTCAAGGCTTCATTGAGATCTTTGAGGGCGTTCTCGGCATCGTAGTTAGTGATGTTGATGCAGGCCCTGGTCAAGTATTGGATAGAATACTACCGATCTGCTTTGTCAATCGCCTTGGATATGTCTTCGAATGCGGACTTGAGCTGGTCCAAGTTCAGTTTAACGATGCTGCGGGCGAATAGAAGGCTGCTGTTGTCGTTCTAAAGGTCGACCGCCTTGTCGAGGAGCTACAGCACGGGTTACAAGTTGCGTTTGGGACTCTGGCGGGTACTAAGAAGGTGATTAATAGCCTCTTGTCAAATCAATACTTGGAAGAACAAGGCGTCTGAAAGTTTGGGCCTGATCTCAGCCGCTCTGGTAAAGAAAGCTTTGGCTGTCGAATACTCCATCTTGTTGCACGCCAAAATGCCACCGAGTAGCTCTCGGTTGTAAAGTATAGAAGAGTGGATCTTGGAATCGATGGACTCGAGGATCTTGATATCCTTGATGGCCTGAGCGTACCTGCCGAGACAGAAGTATCCGTAGGAGCGGTTGGCATAGAGGAGAGGCTTGAGGAAATTTGAATATTTTTAATTTTTGATGATATCGGTCAAGATGACTACGCCCTTGGATATGTCACCCTTCATGATGAAGGTGGTTGCCTCGAGGAAGGTGCGCAATCTCCCCATCATCTCATCTTACACCTACACGAACTTGCAGCGTTACAGGGTATAGTACGCCCCGTAATAATCCTTGCACTCGATCTTTAGTTTGGTGAGTTAATACAGCGCCTTGGAAACTGCCTTTTTAGATGTGTTGTGACGAACGGATTGTTCCAGCGAAAGCACTGCGTCATTCTATTTACCCATCTTTATGAGCGACAGTCCCTTCATCAGCAGAGTCTCTGAATTTTCAGGGTCGCGTTGAATTTGCGTTTCGAACTCAGCGAGCGCTTCCTTGAATAGGCCCATCTCGAAGAGATTGATTCCTCGTTTCAAATAAACTTATTACTTTGGGATTATTCTGCCAGCCTGCTTGTAATACTTGTCTGCTTCGGAGAGGTTGTTAACAGCCTTGAGGCAGTCGGCAAGTCCGATCATAACAGCAGGGTTGGTTGGACTGGCGGCTATGAGTCTGTAATACTGCTTGAGAGCCTCTTAGTGTTGGCCTAATCTCTAATGTATCTTGGCTTTGAGAATTAGAGCATTCTAATCATCCTTCTGGATTTAAAGAAAGCGATTTATGTGGTGCAGTGCCTAGTCCAGACGACCCTGCCGCTTGAACAGCATGCTCAGATAGAAATTGGCCAGGCGTCCTTCCCTGGACTAGTGGCTTGAAAGCAGTTTGAAATAAGTGCACGAGTCGTCCCAGTTTTCGGCCTGGAAGTAGGTGAAGGCCAGCTGATAAATCAGCTGCGGACTATGCGGGTATTTTTGGATGAGAACTTTGAGCAGGTTGGCAGCAGCATTGAAGTCGTTTGCCTTGATGAAATTTTTGGCCTTTTTGAACGACTTGAGGCATTCTTTGCTTAGCTACTTCTCGTATACGCATTTTCGCTGCGATTTTACTCGTGGCTTCAGGATATGCGACGCCTTATTCGATTTGCTAGCGTTGCTCTGTAGGCCTAGGTTAAAGCTTTATTGGTTTTAGTTGTAGGTTCTATCCAAGGAATAGCGCATCATGCTGGAGCGAGGACGGACAAGGGAGAGCTGGGAGAAGGGTTGATGGCTAACTGGAGTATGACAGTTGCGCTTGATTGGCGGCTTGGAGGGTCGGTGTTTGGCAGATTTCATTCGTTATTTTCAAATAAATATTGGTCATGTCAAAAAATAGTGGCTTTTTATTTGGCATTGAAGTAGGACAGCTCGCTCAATCTCGCATTCAGCGAAAGCCAGTTGTATTGGATGCCCTTGGTGCGCTGCTACCGCATGTGCTTAAGCTTCCTGCGCATGATCGACCACATCTGGACAATATAGTTCATGGACTGGAGGAAGAGCGTGATCATGGAGAGCTTGACGAGAGTGATGACCTCCGAACTCTGCAGGGAGGCGGGTACGTAGAAGATGGGGAAGATGAGCCCTCTGAAGACTATGTAACTGGAAATGTACAAAATCTCTAAGTACTCGTAGGCCTTGGTGTAGCGTAGCCCATAATTCTTGAGGATCATCCGTAAGTGCATAGGTGCGTTTGAAATTTCAGCTACGAAAATTCCTTGGATCGCCTAGGTTGCGCTGCTCTGATAGTATAGGATTGATAGGTATCCTAGCATCATCATGCTATGATGCAATATGAGCCCTTTGTCCATAAGCCCGTATAGGTAGCATGCAGTAAAATCTGTGATGGCGTAAGTCAGACTGTAAATGATCAGCTTGAGGCCCCACTCATCAACGCAACCGCCAGGCAGACAGCCCTGTCCAAACAGCATGAAAATCGACCACAAGAAAGTGGTGACACCATGTACGATGGAGACATACCTGTTCTTGTTGTCATTGAAGGCGAGGGCAGTTAGCTTGTGCTGATCACAATTCAGCTCGACCAGAAGGGTGATCGTGACCCAGAAGGTGAGACTGTAGATAGCGAAGAGACTGCCGTCAACAATGTCCATTATTAATTATAACCAATCAATGAACGAGATGTTCCAGAATTTCAAGGGGTGGTATAAGAACCAGCCCCTCTTCACTCGAACCTACCTCTCTGCCCTTGTCATTGTCGCCGTTCTCGTCAAGTTCAAGCTCCTCCCCGTAGATAAAATCTACTTGGACTTCGACACGCTCTCCAGGTTTCATGTGTGGAGGCTGGTCACTGCTCAGCTCTTCCTCGACAAACTAAGCATCGGCCTGCTCTTCCAAGTCTACTTCATCTTCATAGCAATGAGCTCTTTAGAAGGACGTTATGACCGTCAGAACTACGCTGACTTCGTCTGGATGATGGTACTTTTTTTCGCAATGTCGACTCTTATCGGACTGATCCTAGACCTGTACTTCTATGCAATTGTCATCAAAATGGCAGTCATCTACCTCTGGTCCCGATACTTCTCCGAGCACGAGATTATGATCTACTTCTTCTTCAAGCTGAAGGCAGCCTACATCTGTTGGGCGCTGTTGGCTTTCGACTTGCTGCTCGGCGACGGCAGCCAAGTGCCAGCCTACTTGGCGGGCATTCTGATCGCCTATCTTTACTACTACCTGAAGGTCATCCATTACGAGCAGACTCATAAAGATTACATCCCCACCCCCACTTTTCTGTATTTTGGTAATAAGCAAGAATTGGGTCAACAGCCATCGACAGCAGCAGCAACATCAGCCGGTGTTCAACATGTGGTTCGCAGGCAGGGGACAGCGAATGTAGTGAATTATAATGTAAAGCATAAAAACACATATTCAACAAGGGTGGGATCTTCGAGCAGTCGGCAATCCGAATTTCACTATAGAGGAGGAGGCAGGACTGCTAATCTACATTAACTAGAGTTTGAAACGGAAGGACAGCTAGCTCCTGCTCAGCAAAAATGTTATCGTCTAGTTCGACTTCAAAGGGCACAACTACACCAAAGTCAGTCCCTAGCAAATCCTCTTCATACTCGATCTTTAGAACGGCAAGCATTATCCCTTTGAGGACAAGGACCAGCTTTAAGATGTTTAGGATCCGCCTTAGCTGCATTATGTTCTTCACAGTATCTGTCCGCTTGCCAAGCTACATACGCTGTTGGTGCCATTCCCTGAGGAGCACCTCCCCCAGGTGATCAGCTGCGACATCCTTACATAGGTCATATCGATTTTCTACATGGAGCAGGATCCTGATTTACGAATGGGGTACAATGGAATAGGAGCAGGTTCAACAATCAACCACCTCCATTTGCAACTGTTCTATGTCGATACACTTCTGGGCAAGGGCTGCAAACTGCCAGTCTAAAAGGCCTAACTCAAACTGCTTAAGAGTCATAAGTTCTTAAACTATGAGCAGGCCGTCTCGATTTCAGTCACTCAGTAGTACCCGCTACCTGCTATTGTCCTCGAGGTTGAAGCTGGACCCGACGAGATGAAGGCTCTCTGTTTCGGATACGGACTTTTCATGGGAGTCATCCTAGGCAGGAACGTGCCACACAATTTCCTAATAACCGACTCGGGCAGGAAAATATTTATTTTTCCTAGAAGATTTATGAGCGAATTCCCTGGCATAAAATTCCGAGTGGGGTTTATGGAGGCGAGCGGAGTGGGGGTATGCGAGCAGCGACAAGAGGGACTTCGAGAATGCCTGGAACAATTGCAAGTTCCGTTCTTCGATTAGCTAGTTGAGGATGGCCTTAGACAGCTGAGATGATTAAAATCACAATTCGAACAGACTCCATATGAGGGGAGTGTGGATATATTTTTGCTAGTTGGTCCACCCACCTACAATCTTGGGGAGCTCCATAAGCGTCCTGGCCAGAACAAATAAGCTGTCCCAGACGAGTCTGATTAGGTCTCTGTAGAAGTCGGGGAAGAGCAATCTCCTCGCTATCACGAACACGGATACTGCAATCAGAAAATAGAAGCAGAGGAGTATGTAGAGGTTATCTTACTTGGCCTTGCGCTTAATTTCTGCGATACGATTAGCAGAAGTATCGAGTCCCTCCTGAGTCTGGTGAATGGTGGTGCCAGTACGAAGCAGCTTGTCGGAGCTCTCATAGACTTGTCCGGAGACTCTGCTCATTAGCTCGAAGCTGCTCTGAAAACGAGTTCTTAGGTCTTTCATCTATTTCATTATGATTTCTCCACCAGAGAAGGAGCAGGGCTCCTCCTATTCAAGAGTCAAGATCATACGACTCGACCCCTCCGACGTCTTCATTACCAGGGGCAAGTCCAATCTCAGTCGACTTCCGCTCCTCGCCTTGCCGTAGCGTCTCGACACTGGGGTGGAAGAGGGACTTATACAGACCGAGCTCAACAAGCTGATAAGCGAGGTCGAGTAGCGAGTAAAGCTGCCTTTAAAGAGAGAGGACCAGTCAAAGCACAACTTCCTATAAAAACTTTTAAAGCAGCGGGAAGTGTACTCCAAGCAGATCAAGCATATGCAGAACTAGATCCACAAGATAGTAGACGGCGAGCGATCCAGTCAATAATAGACCAAGCCCTTAAAAAAGATCCGTTCTAATAATGCCAAGAAGGCGAAAGACGGCTAGGAAAGTGCATTGCATCAGCAATACTTGAAATTCTACGAAAACCTGTGGCTCAACCCGAAGATGAGCGAGGCTGAGCGCAAAATGAAAGAGCGGAGCCTTTAAATCCACAAAGAAATTAGGTAGACCAAGTTGCACACTAATTTCATTGGCTTCCTCAAGGAGAGAAAGCTTCGGATACCCAGGTTTATCAACGACATCATCAAGAAGGACGTAGACTTCAAATGATTTTATAACATGCTAACTGACACCACTGTCTTCGGAAAGCAGAGTAGACCTCGTTGCCTCGACCCCTCCATGAAGGAGATCCTATCCTGGAACAGCGAGGCCCTCGAAATTAAGACCCTGCAGCAGCCTGAACGTCCAGACCGACTCTACTCCCAGCTCATAAAGAAATCCAACGACCCTCACGGCACTTAGAACAGATAAGAATACACCAAGTTCTACTACGACGAGGCCACCAAGACTTACCAGCCCATCTTCAACTAGGATTTGCTCAATCGCATCATAAAGCGCAACTCCCCGCCCCGACACCATCCCCAGACCCAGACTGAAGACGACTTTGCCAGGATAAAGATCCAGGATTAAGACCAGCTACAGGCACTGCTAAGGGCCAACGCAGGCCAGTTAAGGAAATCCCCACCTAAGGCGGAAAAGCCTATTTAGAAATAAATATTGGAGAACAAGCAGCCTGAAGCGAGTCCCCCCAAAAAGGCAAATTCAAAAGAGATGAAGAAAGGCAAGTCCAAGTCTAGGGGACATCAGTCAGTCGACTAGCTCGAGCATTCCAAGCGGGAGCAGCGGATCAAGCAGTTTCATAGATAGACTCGTTGGCTTCCTAACTCGTCTTTTAAATCCTACTTCGGAAAGCCTCCTTTCGAGGCCTATGGGCTCAATAATACCACCACTCCTGGAGGACTCTTGTACGGCGACTATCTCAAAACTCACAACGTAATGCCGCACGCAGGTTAAAACCACCCTAAATTCAACCAGACCTACAAAAGCGCAATCATACACGCACGGCCAGTGGACAGCTCCCTCCCCCGCAAGTTCGCCGAGTAGACTACCAAGGTTAATTAAATCCCCCTGTCATAAAGCAAGATTTTCCCTGAATCGAGCAGGACTAATGCGATAAAGATGAGTAAACCCGACCTGAGCCAGGCTTCTGTGTTTTCCACTAAAAAAATCCAACCTGAGAAGAAACGGCCGCTGCAATAACATACTGACACTCTGAAGCATGACCAGAACATTCCCAAAACACCCCAAAACACAAAGCCCGCCAAACCTGACAAGAAATAAAGCAAAAAGGAAAACGTGGTGGACGGACTAAAGTTCATGAACGAGCGCAAAAAGTTTATCGAAGACTTATTGGCTAAAAAAGCTCATAGCCAGCGCCTAGCCTAGAAGGTTACGCAGGTTGTCCAGCAGTCCAATTACCAGCCGCCCTCGGAACTGACCCTCCTCGGAAAAGACCCGAAAAACTACAAGCACGCTGAAAGTAGGTGGCTTGAGCGTATCCCGCGGGCGGGGCAGTAGCGGGAGTAGCAGGAGGGCGTGAAGGACCTGATTTGATAAATTTGAATGGAGCGAGAATCCGATACGTCGCCAGAGCTTACTTTTGAGCTGTAGAAGCAGTAATTAATCGAGACCTACGATGTCCTCCAGGTAAAGTACAAGCGCCAGGCCGAGTAGTTAGAGATAAAGTGCGCTTAAATCAGGCAGCTCGATATACTCACTCTCGAGCTCAAGAGCAAGCTCAACGCGCAGACTATCAGCAGCTACAAGTCCCGGCCCTGCCTCGAAAATATATGCAAGGGCTTCGAGGCGATTTTGAAAGCTATTCAAACCATTTAAAGCAACATCTAACAACTCGAAAATGGGCCCACCAATGAGGCCAAGCTCCCCGAGCCCAGAACTTTCACAGTCAAGCCAGTCGAGCCCGTGCCTCGGCCAATCTCGAGGCCTTACCAGCCCAGTGCCAAGTTCGAAGGACCAGGAGGGATAAAGGACAGCATCCGTAATATTGATCTTCAGATAAAGTAGTTCGAGAGGCGACTACAGACTTAGCTTAGTGGCAAGGGCAAGTACCAGTCGGCTGTATCGCAGCTGAAAATGGTGCGGCAGCAAAGCGAGTGGATGAAAAGAAGGATCTACTGATTAATGAGCAAAGTCACTCCTAGAAGAGGATGTCGTCCAGTGGGAGGCTAATCGCTGGTGGCCGGACGCCCTCGTTGCGCACCAGCTGTTGAAGCAGGTAGAGTGGTTGGCTTATTCCGAACGTCTTCTCCCGCAGCTTGCGGATCTTCTCGATGGGCTGAGATTACTAGTCAGAGTCTCACCAGCTATTTTATTAGAGGGTGGATGGGCAGCTGCTCCTTCAGCTAGTATGAGACAGTTGAGTCGTCCATCAGTTTTGCTATCCGGTTCACTACGGCTCTTCTGCTCTGCTAGTGGAATTTAGGCTCAGCCTCTGCAGGCTAGTTCTCCAACTGCTTCTTGATTTCGATGAGCTCCAATTTTAAGTGGGCGTTTTCCTTGCGCAGATCGTTGATGAGCTCACGGAGTCGTAGTTCCTGGTCCTCCATGAACTTGACTCTTTCGAAGAGGTGATTATCCTGGTTTTCGACGAGGGAATTGTCCTGGTTGCGGATCTTGCGAATTATGGCGTGGGCGTCAAACTGCATTTGAATATTGATTCACTGGAACCTGAGCAGCTTCATATTATCCTCAGTCTGCTCCTCGAGTTTCTGCGAAGGCTTTTCGTCCGTCCTCTTCTTCTTCGACAGAATCTCATCCAATTTCTTGCGCTTCCACTCTTAAATTTATTGCTTCAGTGAAGGCATCTCGATCAGGTCGGAGAGCTTCAAGGGCTGCCGGTTGAATGGGTCTCTTTAGTCATTGAAAAGGTGGGAGTGGATGGTCGACCTTTCGACTACGTTCTTGGAGGTGGGCAGCATGACAGGATCCTTGAGGAGAGTGAAGAGCAGCTTGCAGCTATACTACTCAGGAAAATCTTTAATGAGCTGATCATAGTCAACGGACTCAGCGAGCGTCTCGATGAGTTTGGAGAATTTGATGATCACCTAATCGGGAGTCGCATTGTCCTCCTCAGCCTTGGCCTTGGCCGAAACGAACAGGTCGATGCTGTACGACCGCTAATCTTTTATTATCTGATTTATGAATTCCTTGTCGTGGCTCAGGTTGGACATCACAGTCACGATATCCTTCAGCACGAACTCGTTCTTGAACTTGAATTTGCGCATCAGCGATTTCTTTGAAAGGTTGTTGTTGGGGTCGATCATTGTTTTCATGAAGCCGTTGAGCATGGGCACCAGTACGATCATCAACTCTTCAGAAAGGAAGGATGAGCCAGACCAGGCACTGAACTAGCTGATCAGCCGGATATTATCTGAGAGTTGGTGCAGTAAGTAGCTGATATGGTTTTAATTATTGGAACTATCTTATTCTGCGGAGGGTGAGTGTTCGGCCTGTATGTATTTCTTGATGGGCTCTTCGGCCTCCTGCAGCATGAAGTTGATATCGGAGACGAGCATATTTAGGAAGCGCTTGAAGATCTCCTCTTTCTCGAAGGACTTGATGCTGATTCTGTACTCCTCGAATTTGCAGAGCGTCTTAAGAATTTGGTTGGAGTAGTGCCGATACTGGTACTTCATGTAGTAGGCGCCTCCAATCGAGAAGGCAACATTGATGTAAAACTCGACAATTAGTCGAGCCATGTTTTTCTGAGAGACCTCGTGGTTCTTTATTATCTATTGACACAGAGATTGAGTTTTTTTGTTGGCGAATGCGATCTTGTACACTGTCTCGATCAGCTTGGCGCCAATATGCGGATTGCTTGAGATCTTGCTGCTGTTGGAGAGCAGGATGCAAGCTAGGTCAAGGATCCTGCTGTAACTTTCCTCGAGGTTCAAGATGCTGAGAGTGTCGATAAAGGAGGCGTAGATGCCGAGTATTTCCAGTGGAGCGAGAATGAACAGCTATGGAATCACTCCTTACAGATTATTGCTTTTGAAGGAGGGGATGACCCCGCCCTCCATCCTGCCGAGGTCGATGCCCAGCCATTTTGGGAGGAGGGTTAGGAACGAGTTGGTTAGCTTAACGAAGAGTCTAGCTCGCTTTTCGTCGGAGAGGACGGCCAAGTACTGAAGGTACAGGCCATTGAACTTCTTTTTCTACAGCTCGTATTGCTTGAGCTGCTTGGAATTGAGCTTGTCCTTTTTGACTTCCTTCTCTAATTGGACTATGCGCTAGTGTAGCTTTATGAGGTTGTTCATCGTAGGCAGTAGACTCACAGCTAACAGCTCCATGGTTGTAAAGAAAAACTAGCTGACAGTGCCGAACTCCTTCTAGATCTCCATGGGTTTGGGCAGGCTGTTGTTGAGCGGCTGGTAGCCTGCTTTCCTGTAGCGTTTATTGCAGATCAAGTACTCGGGGTCGATTAAATTCTGCTTGCCGTTAGCAGGGTCGATTATCACTTTGCTTATTTAGAGCATTGCGTCAAAGATCAGCAGAGCAGCCCCATCGGATCCCGAGTTGATATTGTCGAAGTACATGTGTCCTTCCTTAGTTCTGCTTAAGAGAAGGAGGATGGCCTACGAAAGCCATCGGAAGAATTACTTCTGAGTGTCTCGCTTGAGCAAGAGCTTGAAGATCTCAGTCGAGATTTCGTTGATCTCGTTCTG
This sequence comes from Craspedacusta sowerbii, assembly GCA_003687565.2. Taxonomy (NCBI): domain Eukaryota; kingdom Metazoa; phylum Cnidaria; class Hydrozoa; order Limnomedusae; family Olindiidae; genus Craspedacusta; species Craspedacusta sowerbii. The sequence continues at coordinate 83,084 of QQSS02234822.1, read as the reverse complement.
TCTTTGCTGAATTTCGTTGATCAGGAACTAGAATTACTTCTGGTAATGGACTGATTACATGGCCTGCGCATACTTTTCTTACAATATCTGCAAGTTTTTGGAGTCCGTTAGGTTGGTCGGCTTGTAGCCTAGCAATGACATTCGCAAAACTCCACTGAGCATTCCTCGGCTTTCTAGTTCGAGGGCTGACTTGGATTCTAGCTTCAACTTGGACATGCAGACCAGCTCCTTTCTGAATTACTCCTTCTTGAGCAATCCCAACATAAAAGTGAGTAGCTTAATAGCATTGTTCTCGAGTACGCAAGTGCCTCTGATTTTTAGCATGAGCTACTCGACTAAGCAGCCCTTGATTCTAGGCAGATCGCCCTCCAATTTATTGAGAGTTTGGTGAAGAAGATCGTCAGGAAAGAATGCCCTCTCAACCAGGGCAATCATTTTAGCGACGACAAAGAGGTGTGGGTCGGTAATTGTCGCAACGTCGTGGTTAGGACAAAACTGCGAGGGGAACATATCACGATCCTGCAAGGCAAGCACTACGTAATTGCTAATCCGATCTTGACTTAGGTCCAAGAATTTGATTGCTTAGGGATGCTAATACCAGGGCTTGCCTCGCATCGTGTCGATATTGCACCAGCACTCCCCGAGGTAGCGTAGAATGTCCGTGGAGTCCATGGAGAGCCTCTAAAAGAGCAAGGAGTCGAATAGATTGTCGTTGCGGACGAAGAGGTCGCCTGATCTGAGTTCCTTGGCCAGTCCGGGCAGGAAGGTGGCGTCTGCCTGCGGGTCAATGCAAACTGAGAATATATCTTTGAGCCAAGTTAGTTGCTACATTATAATAGACTGATATGGAGTTAACGATATCGCTTTCGCCTTGGAAAGTCGACGGACTGGTCCTGCACAAGCCGCTCCCCTTTGATCGCCTTTTCAACCGTCCTATCAGGAAGGAACTCCAACACTGTCTTAGGCCCTCCAAGAGGCGTGTCAGGCAGCCCATGCAGGTTATTGAGGCTTAGCGCAGTTAACGCCTCATACTTCCCAAACTAGAATCCCACGTTTAAAAGCCGAAGCGAGCACCTGGTGTTTAGAATAATTTCTAATAATTCGTGCAAAAACGAAAAGCGAAATAGGCGGCTCGGACAGAGCGAAGTCGCTAATCGAGCAAGCTGACGCTGCGGGGACTGCTGGATTTCGAGGTGGGACAGTATTTCTCCAAGGTGCTCTGATGGCCAGTTTGTTCTGTAAAGCATATTGTTAATATTCAATATTCACTGTAAATGAGTTTCCTTCTATTTTTACAGTCAGCCTGGACTCTGGTAATAAAGGCCGACGGTGCAACTTTCAAGGTGTCAGGGACTCCGACCTCATTCGTTTTCACTTATGACCCTGCAAACACCAAGACGATGATCGTCCTGGTGAAGCCAATGCCCAACTAGGCGCAGATCGAATATGACGGGGTCTTCCTGGATACGGATGGGAAATACTACGACATCCACGTAAAGAAGGGTTAGACTAGGATCAACAAGGATACAAAGGCTACTGGAGTACCCGACATCAACAGAGTCGTATACCAGGGTGACTAAGATGTCCCCACTGAAAACTTCTTACCGAAGTTCAACCAGGTTTACAGAGTCTGTATTGTGAATAACGGCAATATGAACACGAACACCTCCGACCCCTCCGTTATGGCCTGTGGCTCATACCACACCTTTTAAAACTCCTTTTACAAATCAGACAACGACATGGCCAATAGAAACCTTGGAATCCTTGCCAAGTCTGAAATGCGGACCGGCACTATTGCCGGCAATAATTATAATCTCTCCATTTATTATGGCTATGAGGGCAACATCCTCACAGGAACCATCTTCGCCTCCGTTGTTATCACGACTAAAGAAAGCGTCCCTACTGCTTGGAATGCTTGGTCGGCGCTGGGAATAGGTGCGGACGGGATGATAAAGCAAGACATCGCCGGGTTCGACTTGACTAACAAACTGCACGACATGTATTCGACGGCGACAACTGCAAGCTCTGTCAAGGATGACAACGATACGACTGTGAATAAGGGCACTTACAACTTGGTAGGCATAGACGGAGGGCGAGGTAACACCTACAACTTCTTCATGTTCTCCAGGTAGTTTGTGTCGACTGATTTGTCTTACGATAAGACTGTCATTACCAAGGTCACCGAAGTCTGTGCTGTCATGAAGGACGGAATCCCAGGCACTCTCAAGTCCTTCGACAGTCAACACTCTCAACCTCTCTGCGTAACCTTCAACTGGGCGAGCGTGCTGGCAGTGTCGCTGGTGTGGCTGATGTTCGGCTGATTATTGATACAGTTTATTAATAATGGGGATTGATCTTAAAAGAGGAGGAAGAGTGCCTAACCGCAACTTCAGGCCCACCAAGACGACCAACAGCCAGCTGCGAGGGCTGATCAAGGTGCGATTCCTAATTAGCTTTATCAATTCCTGACCAGGAGAGTCCCATCCAATTTCAACAAAACAATCTTTAAGCGACTCAACCAAACCAGGGTCACTCGCTTCCCCATATCCCTCTCTCGCATCGTCAAGAACCTCACTGATAAGAATAGCAACAAAACCTTCGTTGTCGTCGGCACTGTCACTAACGATGTGCGTTTGTTGACTGTCCCCAAACTCAACATCTGTGCCCTCAAGTTCACCGAAGAGGCTCGCAGGAGAGTCGTCAAGGCCGGAGGAAAATGCTTCACATTCGATCAGCTTGCTGAAAAACATCCTAAGGGAGACGGGACTGTTTTGCTTAGAGGACCACGAGTACGGTAGGAGAAACGGCATTTCGGACTGGCTCCGGGGCAAAAGGGTTCCCACACTGCCCCCTACGTGAGGTCGAAGGGCAGGAAGTTCGAGAATGCAAGGGGCAGATGAGATTCATAAATGCCAAGATTTTATTTCAGGCAAGTTTGTGCTCCTTCATCAGCTTAAGCATCTCGCTGCCGAGTTGAGCTGGGCTCTTCACCACCCTTATGCTTGCTTATTAGAGGGCTTTTATTTTGGAGGGAGCGTCGCCCTTTCCCTTCTGGACAATGGCGCCTGCGTGGCCCATTCTCCTTTCGGGGGGGGCTGTGATTCCTGCGATGAAACCGAGGACTGGCTTCTTCTTGGTGTTGTTTTTCTTGATCCAGTCGGCAGCCATCTCCTCAGCCTCGCCTCCGATCTCTCCAATCATGATAATGCCCTGGGTCTAAGGGTCGACCATGAATCTTTCGAGCACGTCAATGAAGTTGGTTCCGTTGAATGGGTCTCCTCCGATCCCCACCACTGTCGACTGGCCCAGCCCTGCCTTTGTTGTCTGATCCACTGCTTAGTAGGTCAAGGTGCCCGAGCGAGATACAATACCGATCTTGCCGGTCTTGTGGATATACCCGGGCATGATGCCGATCTTACACTCGTCAGGTTTAATTATTCCTGGACAGTTGGGTCCAATGACTCTTGAAATGTTTTGAGAGCGGAGGATATGCTTGACCTTGACCATGTCGTGTTGTGGGATGCCGTCTGTAATAACGACGATCAGCTCAATTTGAGCTTAGACAGCCTCGATGATGGCATCGGCCGCTCCTGGGGGCGGGACATAGATGACTGAGGCTGTGCAAGCTGTGGCTTTCTTGGCCTATTTGCAGTCCTTGAAAACAGGAAGCCCGAGATGAGTGGTTCCAGCCTTCTTTGGAGAAACTCCTCCAACCATCTGAGTGTGATATTTGAGAGCCTGCTCGGTCTGGAAGGTCCCTTGATTGCCTGTCATGCCTTGGCAGATCACCTTGGTGTGCTTATTGACCCACACATAAGGCTGCTGGCTGAACTTCCGGGCAAGGTTGATAAGAGAGAACATATCTTTAATAAAGGCAAAATAACCTGCAGACCTGAGGGGCATCTCTCAGCACCACCTTTTGATGGGGTGATTGAAAGCAGCTGCCCTCTGGACAAAGGAGAGGGATAAGACTCACATCCGGACCGAGCAGCAGCATCGCTTCAAAATGGATAATCTAATTTCAAACCGTCCGCTCTAGCGACTGCAACGCCTCTAGCAGCTCTCCTCTTAAATCAATTTGCACTCATCCCCTCCCCTCCTCTCCGCCCTCCTGCAGGATCACCAGACCCTCCTCCGAAAGTAGCCTCCTCACCAGGCACCGCAGGATCAAATAGCTCGACTCCCTCCTTCCCGATCCAAACTCCTTCTCCACCATTCTGGACCAGTCTGCATAAAAAGACCCTGAGGAAAGCTAGCGGCTAAGGCTACGAATGTTTTAACAGTATCTTGTGGAGCCACTGCCCCACGCCCCTCCAAAGCAGCCCGTCCAGGAGCCCAATATTAATTTGTAATAAGAAATAATCGAACGCAAGTATGCGCCTCAGGTCTAATTGATATACCGCCTTGATAGGTAGCGAAAGGCAGTCATCCGTGAGCCTCCTCCCTAACGGACCAAGCTTAATCCTATGCTTTTCAGGAGGATCCTGCCGATCCTCACTGCCGAACTCACTCTACACGCCAACGCGGTGGTCGAGTCCTTAATCGAAGACCTGCTAATCGACTAGGTGCTGTATCTCAACGAGCTGGAGGAGCGGGGGTTCTAAGAGGCCCAAAAAAGAGAGGAAAAGTCTTAAGAGCGAGCTGTGTAAAACATTATAAGCCAACTCTGGCGATACTGGGGCAGCTGATATAATGGATTAATAATTAAATTTGGACATATTGATAGACAAAGCCGTTCGAGACTTGAATGCCGTTCGAGTGCGACTGCACCGCAAGCAGCTGGTGCTTGAACGTCTGAGGGGCAAGTCCCTGCAATACCCATAAATCCTAGTAACTCCGCGGAGTCCCCTGCACGAATGAATATCATATAATCAGTTGGCACTAGAAAGCTTTATCAGCTTCTCGAGGGGAGGGCGGTCTTCAGCATTGATACTCAGCATGCTGATTATCGTCTCCTTTAACGGCTTGCTGTAGCTTTTTATCTCCAGGTCACGCAGTTAGTTTGTGAAGACTGACCCGATCATCTACATTTGAAGGAACGAGTGCAGGCTCAATGAGCGAGATAGGCTCAGCTCCAGGCAGATCAGTCCCAGGCTGAACACGCAGTCTTCCTTAGTCACTTGGGGAGTCCCTCTTCCCTACTTGAAAGACTTGAGGAGGGCTGGACTCAAGTAGTGCTTGCTCTCGGGATGAACAATCGAGTCATTGAGCCAGGTAAGATCAGCGAGGAGCCACCACTTCTCCTGGAAGGGTACTTGCTGAATCATCTGCGGGAACAGCTGTGGCAGTTTGAGTTTGTAATGAGAGTAGGCCAGAAGGGCTACAGAGACTCCCCTTATGATATCTATAATGCTCTTCTCGGAGACGAGTGAGTAGTTGTCGATGGCGTTGTTGAGGAGACTCTTAACGGTGTCGGGGAAATGAGGGAAAACTGCGTTGAAGCCGTTGAAGTTGGTGCAGAATTCGGAATTGGTTGAATTGAAGTACCCTGCGATTGGCAGGATGTTTAGGCAATCTAGCTACTTCCTTCGTTCGGCCTACTAGCAAAGCTCTCTGACTTGATCGCTGCTGGTGAAGACCTTGGTCAAGAGGAGGTAGTCCTCATTGGTCTTGATATCGCGGAGAATGGTGGACTGCAAGGCGTACCCGTCAAGTGGGGATGCGCTCTTGATAAGAAAGTTTTAGCTCAGGAAGGTCTCTCTGTCAGTCTACAGGGAGAGTTGCTTACCCATAAATTATGTATAAAGACGATAAGCTCAGGCATGTCGCTCAATGACCTAGTCTGTCGATAGAGGTTGCAATTTATGTTTCAATGTCTGCTGTCTCGTCCTCACTCTTGATGTTTCGGTTGATGGCGGCTGGGGAATCCTCTCGATACAAGTTTATCTATGATAATATCGAGGCAGAGACTGATCAAATCAACCTGATCCACAAGTTCAGGTTAAATTTCGCATCTAATTTATTTGTTCGAACTGGCCTGCTTAAGATTGTTAGAAAAAGAACGAATCTGCTGAATTGGGTTATAGACATCGACGGCATGATTCCATCTAAGATATTAGCCGGATTCGGAGCTGCCAGATGGGCTGTTGCAAAAGAGGAGGGAGGAGGCTGCCTAGTCGAAGTACTGGCATGAGAATTAGATCATTATGTTTGAGTGCTCGTAAAATGCCAAGCCGCTAAATCAAAATTAAAGCTAACAGCATGTCTTGCACAGCTACAACTTTTTCTGATGAATTTCTCTGTCAGAGCCACGAATCCAACGCTCCCACTCGCCTCTCCGACCTCCCTCCTCGGAAGAGTGACTCGGGTAGTCTCCCCGGAAGCTAATTTCAGCCTAGTCAGCCGGGCGAGCGCGAGTCTTAGTCTTTGAATGGATTCTGGAGTGAGAACGTGACTCGATGGCCCTACGTCATAATGGACCCTGAGGTTCCAAAATACGGACTTCGCAAGTTCCATGAATCTCTCCAAGAAAACTAGAAACCTGAGACTGAGCTGGCAGAGTTCATTCCCGAGGAGGAGTGCCCCAAGGCTTCGGAGGGGGAGTTGGTCGAATGCGAGAATAAGTTCTGCAGGTAGAAGGAAGTCATGACTAGTCGACAAGAGATCGGGAGACGACTTTGCAAATGCTGTCTGGAAAGCTATGCTAAGGGCTCATACTGCTAGTTCTGCTAGCAGATTTATAGCCAGACCAGCTAGAAGTATGACAATTAGGAGTGGATCGCTTGCGATCTCTGCTAGCGCTGGAATCACACCTCGTGCGAGGCCAGGTGCAGAGATCCCGAGATCCAGCACAAGCGGGAGGGGTCTTACCTCTGCCTCAAGTGCAGCCGCAGCAAAGTGAGCAAACGAATTTCAAAGCCAACCCAGGATGAGAATTACCTCTACGAGGACGTGATAAAGAAGAAACGGATAACAGAGCGCAGCAAGTTCTTGCAGGATTTGGAGTCCGTGCCGATCTTTAATCACTGCAAGGCTCGCTAAGACAATTTCATCTACCTTGACAGCTTCCTCAGCTCCTGTGGTAACATTCTCAACAGGCCTCAAGACCGCCCTCTCCGATGACCGTCTCAAAGAGGATCTGCAATTCTTTTACGACTTCCTGTTCAGACACCACGAGAGGCGGACTCGGCCGCACCCCGAGGACTAGCACAAGAAGCGGCGGGCAAGAGAGTCCTAGGCGGATCGGCGCAAGTCCAAACATTGAAGCTTCATCCAGTTTTCCTGCATTCCATTCTATTTCTTACATGTATCTCATCGTATCTTCTCATTCACTTAGCTGGGTTAGCAGTGCCGTCCCGCGCTTTACCCAATGGCTCTCCTCAGCCTCGCTCCACACTCGCATCCACATCACAAAGTTTGTAGAGTGTCCGGTCGTCGAAAGCACACCTCTGCGAATCGCCGTTTTATAAACAGGGGTGTTGTAGGACTTGGACTCGGCGATCTTAGATTTTTCAAGGGGCCTCAGGGCTGTGACGGGGAATTCAGAGAAGAGCTCCTTATCCTTGCACTCGTCTAGCACCATCTTCTCATAATTCCAACTAGCTCCTTATAAATATAGTCCCTTTATGTAGGTCACTCCCTCCTCCAGTTGCTGCTAAGGTCGGAGGAACTAGAAGCTGAACTCCACTAGGTCGATAGATATGAGGTGTCTGCGGGCGTGGTTTTGTAGGACGGCAGTTAGGAACGACTGAGTGAAAAAAAATCCGCTGATCCAAAATATGGGGGGCCTGTTGTTTAGCACCCAGCTGTTGAAAAATTATATCCTGTTATGCAAATCTTAGACGTAAGCTGCCAGTGGTTTAAGGCTGGGGTAGGATTTCTCTGCCCACATCTCAGGCAGCTTGCTCTAGACTAACGAGGCGGAGAGTCTGTCCAAGGCGATTGACATAAGCGCAGTGCCTTCAATGGCCCGCTCGAGTTCGCTTAGGGAGGCTAGGATGGTGTTGATGAGTAGGTTAAACCTGGTGCACTCCTGCAAGAGCAGGCTGTTGAGGGACTATTGATATAAAATAGGAAATTTCCCTTTGATGACCTACAGGTCGAATGGCTTGGACACCTGCCCTCTGATCCATGAGATGATAGGGAGGAGGCTAGAAGCAGAGTTTTAGCCGCCTGTGCCACTGCCCCAGCATTGTAGAGTATCTTAAAGAAGAGAGCTGCCATCGGCTTGTCTTCTCGCCACTTCTGCATTGTTATGAAGCCCGTAAATCTCCGGCGACGAAATTTATTGCTGCGCTTGGACATCCTGCTTGAGGTGAGCGAACTTTAGAGACTCAGGGAGCTTGATGATCAATGGGTCTGCAAAGGTCTCAAGCTTGAGAGAATCCGAGGTGATTACAGTCGGACTGATGTAGTCTCGGAGCAGAGTTAGAATGAGCCTGCGGTCCTTGTCGTCAGTGACACGTCCGCCGAAGTAGCATTCTCCAATCAGGTAGACGAGGGCCTCGAATGGAATTGTCTTGGATCTCTGGTCCAGGTAGAGTCGAAGCTGCATGGCCGAGATCCTCAAGTCTGACTAGCTGAACTAATAAGGGATATTCCATCCGAGGGGGCCGTATCTCCTCCTCTAATTGATGACGGAGTTGAACACGCAGATGCTGACTAACAGTCGCTTGAACTAGACCGATCTAATACTACCCTCAAAGAATGAGTCTTAGCTTATTGGGTGCGTGTTGATCGAGCGGAGGAGGTTGGCCCTCAGCCCCTGAGGAGCCTAGTTAGTAATTTTGGTGGCGTTTTGGAGAAGCAAAGGTGGGAAGCCATCGGTGGGATAGGAGGTCAGCCAGAGTCTGAATTCCTAGTTTATTTCTTACTCGTCCTCCCTGTCGTATATCAGCTTTTCAAGACGAGGCAGCCAGCGGAGAGCTAGATGGCAGTTTTGGAGGACGACCCACTTTCCACTAGTCCGTCCCTCGCGAATCAGCGATTAGGCTAAGGGGCCTTGTCCTTGACCCAAAGAGACCGTCTTAAGCTAGCAGCCCTGTATCTGTGCGAAAGCCTCCAGACTAGCAAACGGATCAGAGCCAGGCGAGAGGATGAAGAGGAGCGGATTAAACTTACTGGATACCTTAAAAGAGAATAGCAAATCGTAAGGAGGAGGCCTGGTATCCCAACCGCTGGCCTCCTACTTGACAAGGTGTTTAACAAAGGCGTAGACCCTCTCTGAGGAGAAGACCTTGATGACAGCCAGCTTCTGGTAGGAAGACTCGACCATGGGGGGCCAGTCAAGCCTGCTCTATTAAGAGATTCTCTTTAAGGTGTTTATTAGCTATTCTGATAACTAGGAAGTTTAGAGCCCGGAGCCTGGAGTTTGCTGGAGCGCAGTCAGTCCTTTCCATATCTTGGGGGAAATTTCCCAGCTTTAGGGGAGTTCTTTGAGCTAGGCTGGACGAGGGTCTGATTGGAGGATGAACTTGAGCAACTCTGGAGAGACGGAGTTTCGGAAGATGGCTAACTTGGAGACGAGGAGGAAGCAGTAGAGCAGCTTATCCTTTTAGAAGAGTCCACGAGCGAGGTTGTTGAACATGACTGAAAAGAACTAGTTACCCAGTCGCTCAATCCGCAGCTTTAAGTGTTCTTAGGCTTTGGCCGAGGCCAGGGCGTGTTTAAAGATGGAGAGGAAGTATTGCAGGGAGTATTGGTACATCTTGTTTATCTTGGAGAGGTCAGTCAGCACGAAGAAAACTTGGCATGCCTACTCGCTTAGAGACTGATAAGTGGCCCTGGCTTGATTGATTTTTTAACTGGTGAGGCGTCCCTCGGCCTGCTTCTTGTTAATTTCCTCGGCCTTCTCCTTAGCTGCGCTAAGCACCTGGATGGCCTGCTCGTCCTCAAGTATAGCCCCTGCGTTGTTAAGTATCTCTAGGATTTGTTATTAGATTTAGGCGAGTTGGTCCTGGTTGGCGGCTGACTCTGTGATGAGCCGTTACCTCTCCTGTTCGAGGAGAGGACGCTCATTCCTAACCACCATTGTAAGCAGCTGTGCGGCAAGTCCTTGCTCGGTGATGCAGAAATTTAGGAGAGTGACTCTCGTTGAAATTTCGGGGATGTAGTGGGGGTTGCGAAGTCGAGTGGTCAGGAATAGCTCGAAGTCGGGACTGAAGTTCAACACTTGTTAGCCAAGCTTGAGGAATAGCGTGGCTCCTTTGCGGTAGGTGAGTTTGGCAATCACGGGCATGAGAGCCGGCTAGACCTCCTCTTGGATGTTTTCGAGTAGAACTGGCAGACCGAACTGCACTGCGTTCTAAATAATGCGGATATAGTTTTCAGTGCTTTATTTGATTGCCTTCAATTTGCGGTCAGCCCTGATATTTCTGATGAAAGCGTTTGCCTGTCCTTACGGGTCGATACACAGGCTCCATTTCTGGGATTTCTTCATTATCACTCCGTTTTAAACGGAAAACTAGTCCATCGGAAGGCCTGCCTCGCCCCACCCTCTGATCTACAGCTCGCTGACAAGGCACTCCAATCGAGGACACTCCCACTGGCGCCGCAGTTCCTATCTGGCCTTCTTGTGGAAGCCGCCTGAGTAGGCAAGCCAGCCCGAGGCATAAAGTATGAGAGTGTCATTGGACTACAGCTCGATGCGCTTCTATATGGAGGTTTCGTTCCAGCGTACTTTTTACGAAGAGAGGGACTTGATCAGCACGTGAGCCCTCTCGATCTTGGTTTAGCAGTCCTTAATCTACCCCTACAATCGGTTCTTATTGGCGATGGCCATGTTCAGACTGAAGGCCAGCTTGTCCACTTTGGCGTTAGCCTGGGCGAGTTGCTTCTGCTTTTCGGCAAGTTGTTTCATGAGCAAATTCGAGCGCTCCTTGGCTGCTTTCAATGCCTCCTTCTTGGGTTTGACTTTCTTATTGATGAAATAGAAATTATAGACTCCGTTTATCCACTTGATAATGCACTAGCAGGCCTTAGAAGTGTGGGCAACAGTCTCGACAAGGAGCAGAGGCTGGTTGTTGGGGTCTTGGAGGAACTTGCCCAGATTATCCACTATCTTATCAGTCAGAGAGTCCTGATTAAACTCAATCAGATCAGTCAGTAGCTTGGGATTGTTCAACAGTCTGATCGAGGCTGCCCACCAGTCGGTCTCCATCCGTAAAGTCTTCTCGTTCTTTATCTTCTATTTGGGGGTGGGGTCCATGATCAAGCACAATGCCTGCATCACCAGCTTTATTGTTATGTGAGGGTCCTTCATCGCCTTCATTTCGATCAGACTGGCTTTGTCGAGCACCAGCAGGGCCTACTCTGCCTCCTTGAGCACAGGCAGAACTAGCTCCAGGTCCTTCTGACAGGATAACTAGATTGCGTTTGCTTAGTCCACAGCCTACTGAACCAGCGCCTCCTCCTTGCTGATCATCTCCTGAATTTGAGCAGCCTCCTGTTTCTGTATGGAGACTTATTTCATTCGCTAGTTGGTCTCCTAATTGGCCTTGATGAGGATGGGCTGCAAGTCGATGAGGCTGTTCTGCATAACTTCGACCTGGCGCTCAGTCTCGATGATCTTTTGATAGCCTGTCTCAAACTTGTTCAGCTATTAGCGGATGGATTTCCTGCGCTCCTAGAGAAGTGTTTAGAAGCTTTATAACATACCTAGGTACACTGTAGGCGTTACGTAGATCGTCCGGCCCTAGTTTTTCTTGAAGAGCCGGCTGAAATTCTGGCTGCTCTCGTGGAACGTCATCGCTTTTCGCACGAATTATTCTTTCTTAGAGAAACTTATGTCCACGTTTTAGAAGTAAGTGCGGGCGACTGCTAGCAATGCTTATTGCGGCCACTCCAGGAAGTAGTCGATAGTGGTGCAATTCACCAAAGAGGGAAACATCCTCACTCTCCTCCTCAGGGATTATCCTACCGGGCTAAAGTACAGGACGATATGCAAATTTTATTTGACTTTTCTGTTAAAGAAGCGCAATAGCTAGGACAGGCCGGGCTCAAGGCCTGCGTCGATTGCCTGCTTGGTGACAGCCTCAATCAGCTGAACTCTTTATTCAGTCGAAAAAAGGCCAGGAACTTCACCGGTGTTCAGCAGGTTATTGATATCCTCAAGAAAGGTTTCATATTTGACCTGCGAATCGCCCAGGATAAAAGTGGTCTTCTTATTCTTAGTCCCGCAGTCAGTTAGCAGCCTCTTCAAGTCCTACTTGAAGCTGGACACGGTGTAGACTTTGCTTAACTCGATTGTGAATGAAGTCGACTAGCAAATAAAACTGGCCAGGAGGGAGGCAGACTGGCGCCCCGAACCTCCGAACCCGATCAGCAAGGCATGTCCGTTGGGCTGTCTAATGATCCTGAGTATGATCAGGATGTGCTGCAAGGCGAATTAGAAGAGCACCAATTTCATGGGTTTGCTTGACACCATGTTGTAGTTTTCAAGGCCTGTGGCGAGAGTTTGCGTCAGCTTGTCGACCGACTTGAACTACTCGTAGATGAGGTGGTCAGCTCCCGAGGGGGTCATCAGATCTGTGAAAATTGTAGGTGGCTACACTCGCTTGCTCCATCGCTTCCCAGCCTAGCCCAGCCAGCTTTAGAACAGGCCTCGGTCGGGCTGCAGTAGTCGGTCCTAGAAAACCCTCCTAGCCTCATGACACCACAGCCTGAATATATTTTAAGAGAATAGCTTTTCTTTATCAACCCGGGCGACCCCAAGGACCAGTTTGGAGAGGTCTCTCAGATTGAACAGATAAAAGCTCTTGTTGGGAGTGGGGAGCAGCTGTCGTCTCGTTTTTTCGTACAACTAGAGAGAAACGAGGACCACCATAGGAATGGAACGACTCTAGAAATGGTGATTGAAGGCGGTCTTGAGAATAACAGTGAAGATCTTGGTCAGAGACTCCTCGTCGAAGTCGGCAAGGAAGATGGGCGCGGCCTTGGCAAGGAGCTTTTAGGTGACTGCCTCTCGGCCTGCACCTGGCGGGCACATTGCCATTAATAACTAAACTTACTTTAGCTTTTTAAATGGCTTTGCTTTGTCCTTAGTGTCGTAGTAGCCTTGCTGGTCTACTATTTGTCTGATAAGCTCCACGGGAGGCTGAGCCCCGTACTTCTACTTCACTGGCATGTTAAGGTCGTCGATAAAGACCACCAGCTTGCCTTGCTTAGGTCCATAAACTCCTCGGGCCAGTCGCTCCAGCTTGGAATCCAGCTGCTCTTGAATCTGACTGCATGTGATTTGCGCTGAAAACAAAAGGTACTAAGAGGAGTACTTTTTACTAGATAGCTACTTCAAGGCAGTCTGCAAATACGTAGTCTTGCCAGTACCAGTCCCTCCGCAGAAGAGAGCCGGCCTTGAGTTTTGCACCAGCATGAAGTATAGTTCTGAGTATCGCACTGTGTCTGATGTCAGAACCACTATCTCGTGCAACGGCGTTACCAAATAGCCAGCCTAATTTTCGACTCTGAGGTCGACCCAGCGGACCCACTCTACCAGGGGCTTTTCGGAACTGCACTTGGCGAAGTAATCGAAGAGCAGGCCTTTCTAAGGAAATAGTATTTTCTTCTTTTTGGGCTGATTAGGGCCTACGGGTAGCTCTCCTGTAAAAATTTTCTTGAGCTGCGAGTCGAAAATTTTTCTGGATTGGGTGTCGACCACCCCCCCGAACCCCCAGACTACACTGAATAAAAAGTAGGAATCGGTTTCTGAGATGAGCTGCTTCATTTCATGTGTCCTAACTGAGACAAGGAGCTGATCAAGCAGCCAAGTGCAAGTTTGCACACAGTTATGCATCTGCAAGTTCATTACGAGCGAGCACTTGGCCCGCATGAATCTAAACATTGGCTAGAAGATGTGTTCAGCCATGAGAGATATCTACTAAGCTATTTGCTAGCCCAGCGTGAGCCTTGTTTTTTCGAGCCATTTGCTAAAAAGAGGCGTCCACCCTAAGGTCTGGGGCTAGAAGTACACCATACCGCATCGAGACACCGTGGCAGGTGAGGCCTGGTTCAAGTCGATTGCCTAGAAGACCATGTTCATCCCCCGGCCCATGGTTATTATCTAACCACTGTTCAGACACAGTTTTTTATTGTCATCAAGGACGGTATTCATATTTTCGATCCAGAGTGCATCAACAGGCCCGTCGAGGACTAGCCATCTGAGTCCATCTGCCTTGGCAAATTATCTGAATTTGACTGCAAGGACTCCGTCGAACCACTAGTGCGAAACTTCATCAAAAAACCCGTATAGCTGCTTCATGACGATCGACTTGGGATTGATCTTTGCAAGTAGCACTTGCTCATCTTAGAGGAGGCACTAGCTAAGAAGGTCTAGGCAAGTGGACTTCCCTCCGAAGGGATGACCTACCACCATCACTCCGTGCCTTACTTTGACCATCTATTTCACCTGTCTGATCTTTTGCCAAACGTATTCAGTGAGCTTCAGGGAATTCACTCTGCAGTACGCCTACACACGTTCAGAAAATCCATGGTCCAGACTCTGAGTTTCGAAGACCCCTGGAAAAAGATCTGAAATAATTCCTTGGAAGAGGGGGATGTCATGAGCCAAGAATTTAGCTAGGTTCACTTACTTGATAGCCCTGAGCATTAACTAATATTAGTCCTTATCCGGCTGAGCGCGAATCAGATTTCCGGCTGCTGTAATAACGGACTTGACGGCTCGCATCCCGTAGTCGTAGTGGTCCTGCGACGAAAGCGTCTCGCTGCAAAGTTTAAATGTTGTCACTATCTTAAAAGCCAGACTACGCGCCTCTTTGAACCCATATGCGTAGAGCGATATCTCTGCGATCAGCGAATAGTCCGGGACCATCATCGCTACTGTCCGAAAAAGAGCCTTGAGATTATCCGGGAGTTCGGATCGGCCTGCATACCCAGGGTTCATAGTTATGAAAACATTAGTCGTGGCACGGAGTCGGATCCCAGTCCCTTCAAACACTAGGACGTTCTGCTTCCTCCCTTTGGCAACTTGGATTGTAAGAATTTGCTGAGCCACCACGGAAAGAACTTACAAATCGATTCGATTGAACTAGTCGAAACAGCTCCAAGCACCGCAGCAGGCAAGGCCCTTGAAGAACTTGCCCATGGCGATGTAATCTAGCCCATCAGAGCAGTTGAAGACCAGGCACTGAGTGGCCATTGCCTTGGCCAGATCCTTTACAGTCTCAGTCTTTCCGGTCCCAGCAGGCCCTTCAGGCGCCCCTCCGTAATTGAGATAGACTGCTGAGCAAAGGGTCCTGTAACAACGATCAGTTAGAGGTGTGATGACCAAACGAGTAGTATTTCCGAGGTACTAATTATTGTAGGGACAAGTACAGTTAAGGATCCTGGTGATCAAGGAACGCTCCTCGTCAGGGGACGAGTAGTACCTGAGGTGCTGTTGCCAGGCGAACGCCTCCACAGACTGGTCCTCAAGTGAGTTAGTGATGTCTGAATTGTGCACTGATATGACTATTAAAGCCTAGAAGGTCAGTCTTGTAACAGGGCTAATTTCCGACTGAATCAGATTGACTAAGTCAGACAGTTCCTGCTTGAGTTGGATCCGTAGCTCCTTCAACCTCGAGTTCATCAGGGCAGTTTAATTGCGGGCTGTCCAATTGGCCATTTCGACAGCCAGGACGGCCTGTCCACATCCTCCCTTGAGCAGATCCCTTCTGGACAGTCCGTTGAGCTTCCTTATTTAGGCTTCAATGCTCTTGATCATCTCTTTCTAGACCATAATGAGCCACTAATCAACGTTTCCGTTGGCTAGGGCCGGGTCGATCTCATCCACAAAGTCGATTTCCTCCTCCTCAAGGGACTTCATGCCCTTGATCAGGGAGCCTGAGAAGATGAGTCTGTGGATCCCCTCGAAACATTTGTTGAGGTGGGGCTGCACCCGTGTCGGGTCCTTGGTCTCGCTCAGGATCTCCAGTAGCTACTAGTTGGAAAGGAAGAAAAATCGTGGGAAATTTAGTCTTTTTGTTTCCTGGAAGGAGTTCAGTCCCTTCTGCACGATATCCAAGGCGATCTTGCTTGCCTGCAAACTCCGCAGCATCGATTTATCCAGGGTAGCTGTCAGCAGCTTCGGCTTCGAATTCAGCTTCTAAGTCAGATTCTTGAAGGACTCGTCGACGGTCTTGAACTTACTACCCTCGTGGGCAAGGTGCTTAAGAATATCGGGGGCACTCATAACGGGCTCGAGGTACATCCACATAGACTGGACCTGCCCCAAGAAACTTAGGAAGTCACTGCAATACATGATCCATTCTTCCCACTTAAGGATTTCTTGCATGTAGATGGTGGCATACGGACTGCCCTTAATGGTGAGGACTTTGAGACTGTGCTCATCAAGAAGAGTATTACAGTCCTCGATGAACTGGCCGGTGACGACCCAGACGCCAGTATCTTTGTGCGCCTTGAACTCTATTGAGAAGGGCTCCCACTACTCCTTCATTTTCTCTATGGTGGTCCGGATGGTGAATTCCTTGGCGGCCTTCTCAGAAATCTCCTCGAACTTTTCGATGTGCTCAAAGACGCCCAGGTTGTTGATCTTGTTGACACTGAGGTTGTCGGTCAGTTTGATCGGGTCCACGCAGAGCGTTCTCGAGATTTCGTCCAAATGACGTTGTTACATCCCTTTAGTGCAGAAGACTCGGTACACTGGAAAGTTTTTCTCAAAGTCCCGAAGCTAATTGAGGAGATCTCCGATGAGCTTCAGCGGTTTAGGAACTCTGCTGAACTTATTCTGCATTTTGAGAAGCTCTGCCTTTGAAGATTTGGAGACCATTTCGATATTCTCCGGGTTTTGCTTGAATATGGTTTCTTTGGTCCAGCTCTGCAAGTTGGCAGTGAGCTCTTTGACCAGCCCCCAAAGCTGCTCGTAGGGGATGAGGGTGGTATTGATCTCATGCAGCCTTTTGTATTCGTTCTGGTCCTTGCCCAAATGCTCCTCCTTTATGTTGATATCGCTCTTTTATAGAAAACATTACTGAGTGAGTCGCCTAGAGTTTTAGCAACTCTGGATAGCGCCAACTGCCATGATCTTGTTGCCGAAGTCCCTCAGCTTATCGACTTCTACTCCCAGCACTCTGATCTTCTCGTCAAAGAGTCTGCGCTGGTCGTTAAGGGCCGCCTACATCACCTGCTTCTCTCCCTAAAGTTTCTCTTACTTCTACTTGAGTTTGAAAGGAAACTCGTAAAGTGCCACACTGGTCCGATAAAGGAGGGCCAGGGTCTCCTATGTCACGCGATATCCCATCGGGTACAGCATGGAGGACAGCCATCGCACGCCGTCTTTGAACTATTCTAGCATCCGCCGGTGCTACTTCCTAGACATGTTGTCTATTAGTTTTTAGAGCTGGACTAGCTTGGCAGTATTGAAGGCCTGCTACCCGGCATCGAGAAGAGCCTGTTCCATGCAATCCAAAATCTGGTTGCATTGCTTCTCGATCTTGAAATGGATGGAAGCCAAGAGGCCCTGAGTTAGACTATTAATTTCTTTGAGGTAGGCATTTTTGAGGTCAGTGGCGTCGCAAAGGAGCATGTTCATCCGGATCTGAAAGGGCAGTTCCTCGAGGATTTATGTTCTCAACTGTCTGTACTTGTGTAGCATTTAGGAGTACTCTCTACGGTCGTGCTGTTGCTTTACCCATTCCATCAGCCGACTTTCCTCCGTCATGAGGAAACTGTATTTTTAGTAGATGTCGAGGACTCCCACCGCGTTACGCAGATTGTCAGTGCATATGGCCGCACTCTCGATCTTGCAATGAGAAAATTCCTTATCGTCCTCCGTGAGTGGCCGGAGGAAGGCCCGGCTATTAGGCGATAGCAGGTTTTAGGGCCGCTGAAGGCCAATGGTGAGGGAGGCTATGTCGTCGTATATAG
The DNA here is from genome assembly GCA_003687565.2 of Craspedacusta sowerbii. Lineage (NCBI taxonomy): Eukaryota > Metazoa > Cnidaria > Hydrozoa > Limnomedusae > Olindiidae > Craspedacusta > Craspedacusta sowerbii. Next base: position 65,267 of record QQSS02234822.1, on the reverse strand, counting down.
CTAGCAGCTTGTTAATGACTTTGAGCATAAGATCGTCCTCGAAGACCACGTGGCCATCCTTGTAAACGACCTTCACTTCAAGGAAACAGCTTTCCAGCCGTCCCTCACTTTTCTCGTAGTAGATCACGGTCTCGGGCTGGATTAGCGACTCCCTAAGGAAAGTCGCCAGGAATTGTCGGTAGGCGCGGACCGCTTACCGACATAGTTCCTTGAGCCTGATCTACATGTAAGAAGCGCAGCTGTCGAAGAGCCTCATCAATTTTTAAAGGGGAGTGACCTCATCCTTGAGACTAATATAAAACTAGCTGATGCCCTTGATCCATTAGTTTTCAAGCTGTCTGCGCAGGACAATTATCTTAGCCTCATTAATCTTCGTGAAGTCGTCAATGCTGATAACCTCGCCCTTGGCCGGCAAAAATATTATATCTTTTACCTCCCACTTGAAGGAATCCACTGTCCTCTGGACGTGGTTGATCATGAGAGACTACCTGAGCAGCCTTCGCCTGTATCTTGAGTTGCCTACGTCCACTTTCCCTTACCTCATCAACTGCTCAATACCTGAGTTTCGGACAAGCACTTTTCTACCTCCTTTGAGTACTTTTCCACAGCCCCATTCTACCTACTTGGATTGATTCTTGTGCCAGAGCAGTCCAGTCCTTTTGCGTTCAGACATATCCAGGAGCACATAGTTTGTTATAGCCTAACGCAAAGAACGCACCTCGAGCAAGCCGATCTCCTCATACAAGGACTAAGGATTAGTAGGCCTTGCAGCAAGCTGATGGACCCTCTCCTTGGACTTCCTTTCAAAGGACAAGTAAAGATGGTCCTTGGGAATGCCGATGAGAGACTCCTCGTAGCGGTAGATTAGCGACCTTTTGAACTCAAGATCAGCTGGGTTCATCTTGATCCCTCTGACTATCTTATCATACTACTCGTGGTCTGATATCACCTTCCGCAGGGGCTAGCTCAGCTATTGGGTCAAGTAGTTCGGCCGCTTGAATACTAGTCTAGGGAACTCGTCTTTAACTACTCTCAGGTATCTTGCCCCGAAGCTGAACACTGTCCCGATTCGCCCGCTCACTGAGTCCGAATATTTTAGTCCGACGATTGCACAGGCAAGTGTCCTGCTGAACAGATCGAGTAATGGGACAGCTGACTTATGTATGGAGGAGGGGGTTCTGATGGGCTTGCTCATTAGACTGGCAGGGTTGTTGAGGAGTGAAGCTAAATCCTGCTGGCGCTTGAGCGGATCAGTCCCCGCCGTAAGTAGTTAGCGCTCAATTTAAACCTTTTACTTTGAATTCTGACTAAGTCCTCGCTCGCGCAGGACTTTCCTGGAGCGCTCCGGCGTGCTGAGCTTGAACCCTTTGAGCCTTGAGGTCGAGTTCATACTTGGCTGGGCAGTCAGGTTTTTGAATAATCCTGCCTTGGTCAACTATTAGAGTTTGAACTAGTTGCCGAGCATCAGTTTGGAAGTCTTGGGGTTAGGCGTAGACTAAAATCTTTAGGAAGAGATCTACCTGTGCGCAAGCTACTTCACGAGGCCCGCCTTGGACAGCTACTGCAGGTTGACTCGGCTCTTTTGGGCGAAGGATAGTATTTTACCGGGTTACTTAAAAGGGATGTAGAAAAGCAAGTATTTGTCCTTGCGAATCACGCCCAACCGTCCGAGGTCAATTTCGAATGACTGGTGCTGTAACATTGTGAACTCGATATGCGCTAAGAACGCCGAGGCTATCGATTCGCACTGCTATTTTGAAAGGCTGCACAATTTGGCGATCGAGGCCGAGTTGAGCTTTGAAATGACGCTTGCAGAGTAATGTTCGGGCTTGTTCTTGACGGCAAGTTTAGAGAGAAGTTTCAGAGTGAAGAAAAGTTTGGGCTGGACTTGCTCGTATACAATTTCATAGGCGAAAAGGCCGATCTCCCCAAAACGAACAGCCACCTGAGCCTGGACTTGGAAGAGGATGTAGTGCTCGAAGGCCGAATAGAACTACTCAGCAAGAGATTCCAGTTCTGAGTATTCCTGAAGGGCCTCCTTCAAGAGCACAGAGTAGTGCACTTTAAAACTCATTTTATAAATGCAGGTCATTGAGGTTTAATTTTGCAAAGATTGCTGCTCGCACGTGAGCAAGCTCAAGCACAGTTCTTAGACCTTCCTGAACAACTTCTTGAGGCTGCAGCTTCTGGCCCGAAGCCAATAGTCAGTAAAAGTCTGCGAAAGAGCGGCTCCTGACCACCTGCAGTCCACTCCGATAAGCTTTATCTACTTCAATCTCAAATCCAAGACCCTTGAAAGATTTCCCCGGATCGACTCATTTTAGGTGTATCAAAATGGCAATTTAATCTTCTCCCGACTGCTTAACAGCGGATTCCCTACCAACGACTTTTTTAGGAAATACGGTGGACTTCCAGTCTCAGTTCCAAAGTCTCTCAAACTTGGCTTTGCATCACGAGTATCAAAAAGCGTGGTTAGTGATAAGCAGTAGCCATTAGAACGTTGCATAACAAAAATTAAATCAAGAAAAAAAAGGTTTCTAAGAATGCTGGAGCGGACAAGTCCACTCAAACATCTTTCGCTCAACCAGCAGTCAGCCAAGCAGAATTGTCTAATCCTTTTCAACATAAGAATGAGATTCGTGTCCTCAATAATAATGATGGGTGAATTCAAGCTAAGAGTGTCTTCAGATTGCAAAGATGAGACAGAGGCCCGGCAGTTCCAGCGAGTGATCACCTGGGATAAGAAATGCTTTGTTGAAAACAGTATGAACAAGTCCGTGGTGTTCAAAGTCTTTGAAATACACATAAAAGATAAATATCAGCTGTACCTCAAAGGGACTGTATAATCATAAGTCCTTCTAAATAAAAGTTCGCACAGAGTGAAGCTAAGCTCCAATGGCCCCAACAGCGGTCTCCTCGAGTTCGACATCATGTAGGAGAACAAGTTTGCCACCCTTACTACCAGCTTTATTGTCCTCAAAAATATCTTGATTCAGAATTACAGGCACCTCGATCTTAGGAATGTCACTTTGAAGCTCACCCATGGCAATAATGTACACAAGATACAGGGCTGCTTTAATAACCAGTAGTGCGCCTTTGGTACCGTCGTCCTTGATCTCATCAATACGCCTAACATCCAGCTGCAACTGTACTCGTAGAGCAAGAAAGTAGGTGAGACCTAAGTGAGAGTGTAGAGGACGGGATAATACCGTGCAGAGTGGCAGGATAAGGAGGGCGTGGCGTGGGGAATGATTTGGTTTTAAGGCCGGCTGGTAGAGTGAATTCGTTAGGTTTAAATTATGGACTTCAAGAAAAACACGCTCAGCTTTCGCAATCTCGCAGAAAACTTTCACTCCTACTCCAGTAATGTACCGACCAGCCCTCAATCTCAAGGCAGACAAGGCGAACCTGCACCTCCATAGTGCCAGAGTGGGCCTGCTGGAGCACAAAGGGTCGATGGGCCAGCTGCGAACCAAGGCAATGTAGAAGTAGAATGAGCCCCTGGAATCGAACCGTGCGCACAAGTTCAGCAGGTTCTCGGAATACCTCAAGCAAGAAAACATCTAAAAGACTGAAAAAAGGGCCAAGAAGGGCCACTAGTAGAAGTCAAGGCCACTGCTCTCATTCAAGAACAGCATCGAGGGACGAGCACGCTCCCGCAACAGTCAGCACTCCCAACCCAAGGAGGGCCTGGTCTCCTTCGCCTAGCTCACTAGAAACATGCGCATCGTAGAGTCCAAGCTAGAGGAGGGCGTTGATTAGCTCTAATTGGGCAGTTTAAGCAAGGAGCAAGCTAGCAAGTTTCTGGAGCTGTAAAAATAATTCGACAGGTTGAAAAAGTAAAAATTAAAACAGTTTGTTCAGAGCCAAAAGAGCAGGACTGAACGGCCCATCGAAGTCGTCAAGAAGTCTTTTGCAGACCAACTCGAAAAACTCACACTTCACCCTAGCAACGTGCAACATGGTATTTCCTTTATGGATTAGAACTACTTTAGCCAGCCTATTTAACGTCAGAGCGAGCCGAAAGAGCAGGCGCCAGCAAAGGTGCCTGCAAGTTCGACCTTCTAATCTCTATCGGGTTAATCTATACCGAAAGAGCACAAGGAGGAGGGAGTGAAATCAAGTGGCAGATACGCATAGGAGAGGCTAGAGACGAGCAACATAAATTAATTCGAGGAGATGGAGATCAAGGACATACGATAATATTTACGGCAGTCCTCGTAGATCAATCTGCATTCCAGCTCCATCAAAGTGGTAGGAGAAAATTCTCTAGAGGAAATAGGCATGGAGAGTCAGTAGCGAGTCGAGAGCTAGGCCTTCGACTTGATGAAGTCCAGTCGCCACAAGACCAGCACGGTGTAGTGGTAGGGGTTCAACCTTGATGAAGGCGCATTGATATGAATTAAGAATTCTTCAAATGTCCTTGTTCTCCACAATGACCAGTTGGCTTATACACATGTTGAATCGATGACTATACTTTCGACTTACTGCGCTTAGTTTTTTGACCAGCTGTCTTTAGAAAATGGTGGTTAGGATTTCTGAGAACAACTAAGAGTAGGCCTCTTTGCGCACTCCACTCATGTAGCTGTGGCTGATGTTGGCCATCTGCCCCAGCAGCTGAGCGACTTCAGCTACAGCAGCCCCCAGGAGCGGCGGCTCATAGAAAGAGAACCCCCACTTGTAAAGCGTTAGGTCCATGATATAATGTGCAAAGGCAATGACCTCGACATCAAATATGTAGTAGGTACAGAATTGGGTGAGGTGGTTGATAGCTAGGTCCGCTGACAGTCTGAACTAGATTAACTATAGCACCTTGCTCTCCATCTCTTTTATTTGGGACTACAGGAAGCATCCGTCCGATAGCTCAGCAAGGATCGGCGTAACGTCTTTGCTCTAGAAATACTTGGCTGCAATTGATAGGCAGCTGGCGCCCAACAGCTGGAAATTGCTTTTGGAAAATTCATGTTTATCGATGCAGATGTCCAGAATGCGGACAGCGTTGTGAATCGAGAAGTCTTGGAGCGAGAGGTTCATTTGCAAGTCTACAAGCCAGTCGACCAGCACTGCTCTTTATTCTTTGTTTATTTATTTTTGATTGAAATTGAGTAGGGTAGGCTGAGTGAGTCTCAATTTGGTCCAGAGGGAATGATCATTTTTAATCTGCGGAAGGGGCCAAAGTTTATCCTGCAAGGGCATTAGCTTGGTGATTTGGATGTCTTTTTGAACTGCCTTGATGTCTACAGGTTTCAAATCAATCATAATTAATGGCGGCAATAATCACTATTTGCGGAGCTGAGCTTTGACGCGTTAGAGTTCGAGCTTTACCTACCTGAGTTACTCTCCCTTGCACAGCTTTTCGATTTTTATCTATTTCAGGAGGTTCTTGTACTGCTCGAACCGCATCTACAGGATTCTCACTCTGTTCCTGCATTACTCGACTTCTTCAGGTGAGAGGCCCACCACCGCTCGAGCCTTGTGCTCCGATTGGAGAGTCTTGATTAGCTCAGCTTTGCTTCTCACCGAGTCGTACAGGCTTTTCAGTCTGTTGTAGATTGCAGTAGAGTTGGCCTTGTGCTACTCATACTTGTTCTGAAGATCGAGGACTTTGGAGAATTTGAACTGAAGCCTGGTGACAAGTTCGCCCATCAGAGTGGTGAAGTTTTTTTCCCATTCCTTGATAGCTTCAACGGACTTATAGAAAGACTCGGGAGGCTATTCCAATTTGACAGGAAGAGGGGGCTGGACATCCAGCTGCAACTTTATTTTGCGCTCCTGCTTTTCAATCAAAAAGTTAAAATCCTTGATAAGCTGAGCCAGATAATCCAGATTCATCTCAGTCTCAGTTGACAGACAGAAAAACTAGTTGATCTTGGCTTTCCTGCCCAGCCAGACCTCAAGCCCTCTGACCAGACACAGGAAGTAGCCCTATTGGCAGTCCTTTTCCTTGGGGTCAGCCTTGACAATCAGCTTGAGGATGGCTGGTTTCTTGTCGAGAACTGCGGTGTCACTGTGAATCGAAAGAGTTCCGTCGAAGGATAACAGGGGTTAAATCTACAGGCAATAAATGTAGCTGAACGAGCGTATAAACAACTTGGCCTTTTATCTAAGAATGATTTGTGGTGAGTGCCGCTGTTTGTCAATTTTGAGGTCAGCCGGCGGGTCGCTGTGCAGCTTGCAGCTGTATATTTTTGTGGCAGTTAGAATGTCGGAACGAGATTGGTTTGTCCCTGAAAGGATCTAACTTAGACTGTAGTAAACTTGAACTGAAGAGTAATTTCGCTGGTTTGAATTTTTGAAGATGATGAGGACCAGACCTTTCGTGTCCTCAAGGATTGAGATTCTGTCAAACTGACTGCGAGGGTTGGGCTTGATTTGCGGGTGTCCAGGCTTTTTGGGGTTGACTTTGAACAGCAGTCGCAATTCTAGCAGCTTGAGAGCATAGTTTTAGAGGTTTGGGCGAAGACAGATATACGGAAAGGTTGATGAAGATTAAGTGATCTGCTTGAGTATATCGAGATCGAGCTCTTTGAGGTCGAGGTTTTTCTGGAGTCTGATGTAGGCCTGTCTGTGGCTATCTGAAAAATTGCTGAATTAGAGAAGGAGGGGGTTTAGACACAGTATCAGCCCCGAAGAGGTAAGCATAATCAAGCTGAAATTGACTAAGTCTTCGAAGAATTTTGTATTAGGACAGGCGAAGTCGACAACTTGGATCTTTTTGGGCAGGTGAGGCAGCTACGGGTGACGCTAGAGCAACTCCAGGTAGAATTGGCTAATCTCCAGTCTGATTTAGGCGAGCTTGATATTCTTGTGGACATTGAAGATCTCGATGAGTGAATTGCCCTCGAGGATGATTAGATAGTTAGTCCAATGAGGGTGCCATTTAATGCGCTCGACCTTAAAGTGCCCAAGGGTGAGACGATAGGCGCCAACTTGCTTCTCCCTGAGCTTTTCGGGGGTCAGCACCAGTCCAAAGACCAGATCGTTTTCGGTGCATTTCCTTGAGGGGTCTCTAATCTAGAGGGCATAGTAGTCCTAGTTGTTCGGATACAGTCTGAAAGTCCTTGACGATTGGTAGCTCAGCGGTATTTTGAAGGCCAAGTCTTGGGTCTACAGAGTCACGATTTGTATTTTTGTGGTGTGTCCGTGCAGCTAGTCTACTGCCCACAGCCAGATCTGGGTCTCGTCTGGACCTTTTTCAAGTTTAAGCATGAGCAGCAAGTCGAGTGCCTTGAAATGAAGGATGGAGGGTTAATGCCGGTCAAGTGGCGGCGGATCATAGTTCTTAAGCGCTTTAGCGAGTGATTCCTCACGCTGAGATAGTCTCATAAATAATAACTCAAAGAAATCTGTTGGAGGTGAGATTGTAGCGGCAGTTGGGACAGTTGGCCGTCCGTCTTATCCAGAGTTTGATACAACCCTAATGATACTCGTGCTTGCAATCAAGAATGACCACAGACTCGTCCTTGACCATTTTAGACATGCAAATGGAACACTCCTCTCCTATGTCCTTTGGGTAGGCTCGTCCTTTGAGTTTGTTCTCGAGGCGGACTCGGTGGTAGTATTTGACGAGTCCCTGGTAGCAGTAGTAGAGAGCCAAGAGGGGGACGAAAATAATGGTGGCTATCAGAATGACGTAGATCTCGATGTGCAGGTACAAGCCTAGCAGAAGGTAGAAGTAGAAGAAGTAGCGGACTAGGAAGGCTTAGCTCGGCTGGTAGGTCAAGTAGATTATCAGTCCGAAAATCTCCACCGACTGGAACATTGAAAACTGGATGATGCTCAGTCCTTGCACCTTTTTGTTAAGCTTGTTGATCTAGTATTGGAGCTGGACATTCAGCAATGCTAAAGCGCCTCGGTCAAGCTCTTCCTCGCCGACGCCCTTCATGACGTAGGTGCCGAGATCTTCGGGCGAAGGCAACTCCCGTCCCTCGTTGAGCAGCTCCTGCGCGGTCATAGGGTAACCATGTTGCAGCCATTCCCCTAGCTCGGCCATGAGGGAATTATTGTAAGCCAAGTCGTAGACCTCCGCGTAGTAGAAGATAGCAGCCACACCTTGAATCTAAACGAGAAGGAGCCAGGCCCTGTAGGGATCCTCCTAGGGAGTGGACAGACAGAAGGAATGGAGTGCAAGGGCGAGGACGGTCCGCATGAGAGCGTAATAGTAATTGAAGAACAGCAGCTTGCGGAACCTGAGCATGGCCGAGTAGAAGGTTTAGTCGATCAGGAAGTAGTTCCGCTACTCTTCGAGCAGACTCTCATCCATGGCCAGATTAAAATAGGCCCTGAACACAACTAACAGCTTTTCTATCTAAATAAACTATGGAGATCGCATACTCAGCGCTCATGGTCGGACTGGACGGGGTCGGCAAGTCGACCCTGCTGGCCAGCGTCCTCGATTAAAAGGATGACATCCTGCCAACCTCAGGCTTCAATATTCAAGAGATCTCTTATAATTCGATCCCCAAACCTGTCCTCGTCTACGACTGCTCAGGGTGGGGACAGACCAGGGGCAACTGGGTCCATTTCATCTCCTACGTCGATAGTCTCATCTTCGTCCTTGACTCCACCGACTACAAGCGCTTCTCGAAGGCAAAATAAAAGCTCCTGGAAATCGCAGACGATTAGGTGGTGAAGTCAAGGAAGCTGCCACTCTGCATAATGCTGAACAAGTTCGACAAGTCGAAGGTAAAGAAGGAGGTATTCATCAAGGCCCTAGAGCTGGAGCGAATAAAGGGAGTTTTCCCACAGCTGTATGTGAAGGAGACGAGCGGGTACACGGGGTTCGGACTGATGGAGTGCTTTGAATGGCTGTACAAGGCCGTGAACAAGCGTTGATTAGAAATGTAAAGGAAATCGGAGAGGGAAGAGAACTGGCAGTAGAATGATTAGAACTTATCGATGCTGCAACAGATCGGAGGCGGCAAGCGCTTCGTCTAGATGCGCGAATTTAGGCTCTACTTCAAGCGGGTGGGAGTAGATCTGACGCTAATCCCCGAGCTCAACGTCAAGTCCCTGAGCGTCCATAGACTCAACGACCTGATCCAGGGTGGCTATTCCAGTATTTCCTCTAAAAGAACTCTAAACGGAGAGCAGCCTAGGAGGCATGCGTTATACCCTCCCTCGTAAGCTAAACTACCTGCTAAAGTAAGTCATCTTCTTTAACTAAAGACTCACCTTCCAATAGTCAATCTAGCGCAACGCTAACGTTTAATAAAAGTGTAGCAATATCTCCTCCCTTCTTCGCACCTCACTCTCCTTCAAAAGAAAATTCGCCTCCAACAAGCCCTCGCTTAAGAATAGCTATGTGCGCTAGAAGGAATAGCTCATAGTCGATTCTGAGCGAAGGTTCGAAGAGGCTCTGATGAAACTGCCTGAGGCCCTCCAAATTATGAGCAAGCCGCCAATCACCACCAAACATGCATTCGCAAAATAGAAATAATCTATCAAACCTAAAATTATAATTCGCACCCTGCCCAAAACTATCAGCCTCCCGTCCTGCATGAAGCGTGTGCAACTTAAGATGGGCGAGTCCCTCTAGCCGAACAAACTCTGGCTGAAGCGTATGTAGGCTCTGCGGAAGCGGAATCGGGAGCTGGTTGAGCGGGCGTTCACGAACTACGGTCTGTTCCAGTCGTAGTAGCCAGAAACTCCCGAACACCTGCAATAAATATAAAAAGAAATAAAAGATCAGTCGACCACTCAATTCAAGGACAGCTGTTCCATTCCTGACTAGTTCATCGAAGAGCTGGCCGCCTCGGCTGCACGTGTTGACAGGCCCGAGAACTTGCGAGTTCTTGAGCTGACCGACCAAGAGCGAGTCTGGAAGGCGAGCGTGTTTCGGCCGAACCGGACGTGCAAGAGCATAAAGAAGCAGGAGAAAGTGGTGCGAGCGGCACTGCGGATCGAGGGCAAAGGAATCTGAGTGTGAATTTGATTAATGTTAAAATAAGAGTTGGAGCAGCAGCGCAAGGCCCAACTCCTTCAAGGATTTGTCGAGTAATTTTAAAACTTTGTCTTTTTCCTCACCGTCAATCATAACTCCTTCAAGCCCACATTCATCTAGGCACTCACTTTCCTCGAAGAGTTCAGGAACCAGCTCACTCTCCGCAACCTGGACACAGAGGCTCGCTTCGTCAATCTCAACTCCATTTTTCTAAAAAAATTACTTGAATATTACTGCAGGACTTTCGAAAAGAAGCCTTAGCCTAAGACCTTTTCAAATAAAGCCAAGTCTAACCAGTCCAAAATCAACTCGACTGACACCCCTCCGGTCCATTTCCTTGGCGGAATCCTTTCCTAGAAAATGTTTGTATCGCTGAGCAAATAGTTCCAAAAAGTGTCAGTAGGCACGAGCACCTACGACATCAAGGCGATGGGAGTGATTTCACTCAACTCTTCAGAGGATAAATCCAATTTCTAAAATTAGATCTTTGGGGCCCTTAACACCATAGCTAGCAAACTACACAGCATCCATCCAAGTGAAGTCCTCTCCTGTCTCGCCAAAATTTAGACTGAGATGCAGATCAACAACAAGAAGTTGAGGAAGATGCTCCTCTCCGAGAATATGGCCAGTCGACTCACTCCTCTAAATTTGGACAAAGACAGTCCCATCATTGAGATCGAAAGACTGATTAAGGGTTACTAGAGTCAGCAGCGCGAGTCGAGTAATAAACTCAGTAGCCTGTTTTCGCAGCTGCTTGCCCACTCCGAGTAGGTTGAGGAGCTAAAGCAGAAGATAATCTAACTCAAAAAGAGCCAAAAGCCCAAACTTCATAAAAAGGAGATGCACAACGAGGGAGCTCTCCCCAAGAAGTAGGTTGAACATGCCTCTAAGAAGTCCCAGACCGAACTTACCTTCCCCTTGATATTCAAGATGGAAGACACACTCGAGCGCAACGCCAAGGACATCAACAGACTCCGGGAGCAGATTATGGAGAACATCAAGAACATGCGGTAGGAGTGTGCCAAGTATTCCGAACTGTAGTTCACATGCTCGGATGTCTACTTGGAGCTAGTGGAGATCATAAAGCAGACGAGAATGAAGACCGCTATCAAGCTGTCTCTAATCAACTCGGTCCATGCGCTTTTCGTGAGCCAAGGCTTTAGAGTGATCTAGCCTGACGTCGCCTAGTTAGACATCAATAAAGACCAGCTTGATAAGGATACTCTCTTCGACTACGTTTAGACTAAGGAGAACACTCCTCGTCCCAAGTTCGGCCAGAAGGAGTAGACTGTCGTAGTAGACAAAAAGCATCTCCACTCCAGACGACTTAAGACGTGCTACTAGGTGGAGGTCATCGTTCTCCCAAGCAAAAGGGAAATACACCTGGCCGAGAGCGGGAATGTGCTGGACTTCCACTTATAGCTGCAGACGCCCAGGGAGGTGGAGAACAAAAGCTAGCGCAATATGCTGCTCATCTAGATGAAAACTTAGTAAGAAAATATAATAGAAACTAAAAAAGACTTGTTTTTCAGTCCAGTTGTGACCAAAGCCTCCACCCGCAACAAGAATATCAGGATCTTCCTCACCAAAAAGGAGAATAAGCCTGCAGGGAACCAGCGCCAGGCCAAGGAGTCCAAAACCATCGGCATTGATGAGCTGCTTTAATAAAATACCAAATAAAAATTTTTCTAGATTTTCAAGGATGCTGCTGCAGTTAAAGACGCCCTCTTGAACATCCAAGAGAATCTCGTCCCGATCTAGCTCAGAGGAGTAAAGACGGTGAAAATCCTGTAAAAATAGCTGAAGCGGCTGGTGGAACTGCACTCGGAATGCGAAGTGCCCTGCGTCCACCTGGAGGCTTTTGTGAGGCGGCTGAAGGCCAGTCATAAACGGCGAATGACTAAGCGTTGATAATTAATAGTTGATGGCAGCCAAAAACAAATAATAGGAGCTTTCTATTTTTTCCTAGGAGGAGTACGAGTACGTCGAATAGTCCGAGGAGGAGAACAACCTCCCCGAACCTTCAGTCAAGTCCATTAAGGACCAGTTTCTCTAATAGAACGCCCATAAGGATGATCTCCTTAAAACCAAGTCCAAGCTGCCTCCAATTAAGTCGCTATGCAAGGCTCATCAACTTCCTATCACCAGACTTTGCATATCCAATCCTTGCGGAGCCTACGAAGCAGGCGCATGTGATTAGTGTATCCGACAGTTTCACAATCACAAGATTGCCCGGTACCTGAGAATCAGTACTTTTGAGGAGGAGATGTAGGCCTGCTTATATTCAAAAGGTGTGAATAACGGTTTCTACTAGCGAAAGCTGAGATTAGTGTAGCACGTGCGATAATACCTCCGTCGGTTCGCGATAAAGATAAACGACATCTTCGAACAGACGAGCAAAAACATCGAGAAGATGGTGGGAAACAAGTCTTTCTTCCAGCTGCTAAAGAACTTCCCCGATGAGATTGCATTGATCGACCGCCTCAAGCTCAAGAACTACTAGAGCGTGCCCAACCCCATCCTCATCGAAATTTACTCGAAGATGGAGCAATTCTAGCGAGAGGGGGAGTCGGCCAAGGAGAATTAGACTTTCCTGGAGAACGTCGACTTCCTCAAGACCAACTTGCTGCAGATTATCGAACAGACCGAGCGCTTCATAGACCTTCCCATCTTTAAGGAGTTTTATCAGCCTTACGACTTCCGGGAATTTGCCACCTCCAACCCGATAATTTCCATCTGCGAGATGATCGCCACTGCCAGCTGCACCAACCTCAAAACCCTCTCCGACCCAAAGGCCCAACAGAGCTTAGCCAACGCCAAGAAGTGCATAGAGACGAGGCAGATCGAGGAGGCCATCAAGGAGTTGAATAAATGCATCATCTCAAACCCCAGGATGAGCGAGCTCTACTAGCTAAAGGCAGGATGCCTGAGCAATCTCAAAGGCAACTAGCTTACAGCAATTACCAATTTCACAGTGGCACAAAAACTCTCTCCTGACAACATTGACATCACCCTCACTAAGTGCGAACTTCTTATGCGCATGAAAAAGCTTGATGAAGTTTAAAATTAGATCAAGGCACACATACCTCCAGAAAGGTACAATGAGCGAGCCTTCCTAATTCTAGGAAATTTCCACTTCATCCGCGAGGATTTCAAGAAATCGGTCGACTGCTTCGACAAAGCCATCGCCATCAACAACCGAAACCCAGACACTTTCCTTCTGAAAGGCAAGGCCCTCTCAAAATGTTGCAAATACGACTAGGCAACCAAGATGCTGAAATTCACGACTCAGCTAAGGCCTGAGACGGACTAGGCATTCTTAGAGATGGGCAACATCGACCTAATCCAACTAGACTACAGCTCTGCGATCAGCAACTTCGAGCGAGCGAAGCTACTAAACCCTAAACGGAAGGTCCACTACGAGAAGCTGTGCGAGAGCTACGAAAAGATTGGACGTGAGAACGAGGCAGACTTAATTAGAAATTCGGCACTCTACAAGAGTGCTATCTGATTAAACTATCATAAGTGCACGTAATTGCTATCCTAGCAAATCCTGCACGACCACTTCTTGATGAAGCAATACCCGTCCATACCCCAGAAGCCGCCCCAGCTGTTCTTCCCTTTGATGAAGCCTTTCCCATTGCCCACAAGGACCATTGCGTGGTTGGGTGGCTGGTCGCATTAGTTCATCTTGGTCTCGACAGTGTAGCAGCCGTAATTCAAGAAAGTGCATTTCTTTTGCTTCAAGATGTAATCTCCACTGTAGATGCCAGACCTGTAAAACCTGGCGAAGTTGAAAGAGACGTGGAAGATGACCCCGACGGGTCCCATCTGAGTATGGGCCTCAAGGAAGTTGCAAGTGTTTCCTCGGTGTATGGAGAAGTTAAATCGATTCCTTTTAGCTCTTGATTAACATTGACCTTGAACATCATAGTAGGGGTAATCGAACGAGGTAGCTAGCCCGTACTGCCGAACGTAATTCAGATTGTAGATAGTGAGGCCGCCTTCACAGCCTAAGTTTTGGTAGTAGCAGGTTTGTTTTGGCCATTGGCCCACACAGTAATCGAGATACTTTTGGTAAGTGCAGTCCACTAGTTCTTGGGGAGAATACTATACAATGTCTCCTTTCTAATGGAATTTAAGTCCAGTCATTAGTTGACTGGCAGTGAACATGGTGCAGGACCCGCAGAAGCCCTGATCCAGAACCGGCCCTGTTTCATATGAGAAGTCGTAATCTTGGAGCAACCTGCCGCTTTGCTTGGAGAAGACCAGTTCGACTGAGTCGTTAAATATATCCTGTGGGTTTGTTAGTCTTGGCAGCATTCTACCGACGTGCTCAATGATTTTGGCTTTTGTAGATGTGTTGAAGCTTTACTTTTCAGTGTACTGCATGGATTTGCTGAGAATATTTGAAAGCTCCTTATCGGTGAGGTGACTGAAGTTGTTGTGGCCGGGCACCCAGGTCAGTTCGGAGGCCTGCAACTCCTCGAGCTTGAGCTGGTTCTCAATGAAAATTCCCAGCCTCATCTCGTACTAGCTGCCTTTAAATCCGAAGTTCCTTTCAGAGAGGTAATTGTCAAACATGACTTTGTACTACTACCTAGCGATTGCTATGTCCCTGTAGTAGAGGGGCACTAGCACTGCAATAGCCACCAGCATTGCCGTTATCACTCCCCCCATGACGTAGAAGAAGATTTTGAGTTTTTTGAGGGAGCCACTGTCCTTGACTTCGACCTAACCTTGGGTCAAGGCCCTATCAATCGGGTTAGTGGGATCTACGTTTACTTAACTTTGCTAACCGGGGTCAACGATGACCGAAAGAATTTCTCGATTATCTTGATTATCTTGTCGGGAATAGACTTCTCTATTCTATTAGATGCTGTCATGGGTCTTGTAGACCTACTTCTAGTTGCTTTACATTATTTTAATTCCTAACGGACAAATAACAGCTTTTATATCACAGAACCGTTAAACTGCCAAATAATGCTATAATTTTTCATGGAGTCAACGTTCTTGTGCAGTTTCGGTCATCTCGTCCTCCAACTGTTTGGACTGCCCTCGATAAATTCATTATGTCTATAAATATATCAGACCAAACCTAAAGTCTAATGGGCTGACTAAATAGCACATTACTACTCCTGCCTGAGGCTGGGTCAATGCCTAGCTGCTAATCATCATGGATCTGAGAATCCCTGCAAAGCCTGCCGTATTGACAAACTTCATTATATTCCATTCTATACCTTCATGCTCATTCGTCTCCTTTGCACGAATCTACCACCACTGAGGCCGTTCGCAAAAACTGCCAAAGTCCTCCTGATCTAACACACCCGAAAGTCCCGCCTCGATGCCACTGGCTCGGCATTCGGTTCATGTCTCCGATGCAAACCACCTTCGTCCCTGAGTCCACAGTTATCCCCCATTTCGAGTGATCGTCGTATTCAGTCCACTTCACTCCCCCCATGCTAAGCGTATTTACGTTGGCAACTTTATAGCCAGATTTGGGACAATAACTCGGCTCGAGAGGACGTCCCCAAGTCTCAGCAATCATGTCCGACCCAAGAACATGTGTGAGCCCGTCCTCCCACAGACTGCCGTTGTTTTTGTTAGATTTTGAAACTATCCAGAAAGTCCACGAATCGATCTTAAAATTCTACACAAAAATAAGTCTGGTGGTGGTGGCATTACCCACTGCCATCTTGTAGATATTGCCGGTGGCAGCTGAGTTCTTGACTGTATTGTGGTAGGTGTTAATGCCTGAGTACATCATCGCCCCCGCTATCGTATTTAATTGCGAGAGGGATAATGACATGCACAAAAGCGACTGTCCGTATACCGACTGTGAAGGCTCTACTTTGATCTCGACTCTATCTCCTGTAAACTTGGGGAAGTTCGGCAGTGAATGGATGAGGTAGAATCCTTCTTGAGTGATAGGTGAAAAGACTATCAGGCCTTTGGCATGGGCTGATGTCGAGCTATTTAGCACTTGGTTCTAATCGTTCCAGGCCAGGACCTGTAGGCCTGGGAGAGTGTTGATCTGGTTGAGGGTTAAGTAGAGGGCTGTATCACTGTTATCGATCCTGGAGAAGTTGACATGAAAAATATCCTAATTGTTAGAATCGAGATAGACGTAACCCTCTCTGATCTTGGGAGGGAACTTGAAGAAGGCGAACCAGGAGAGGGGTGCGGCTGCGTGGGAGAGACAGCGGAGGGCCTACGCTGAGTGCAAGAGTAGGGCGCAAATCATAATAGATGGTATTTTTGCTCAAGAGTATAATGATTATACAAAGCATTCAGCAGCTCTCCAATTTCATTCGAATTTCAAAAGCTACACCTCGAACTGCAGCTCGCTATTCGGTGGGATCGTTCCCAAGTCTCGGCTACCGTACGCACTTTCTGGTGGGCAGAATACTATACCCTTGGCTCCGATTGAAAGCTTAGCTATTGAGATGTCCCAGCAGGGAATTACTTACCCAACTCCCAACTGGAATTCGAATGGATCTCTCCTTTAAACTGAGGAATCGAATACCTTACCGTTGGAGACGAGTGAGCCAGTGTAGTGGACAGTGACCTTGCTGCCCTTATATGGAAAGTTGGTGTTATCGCCTTCCTTGATAATCTTGATTGTGACGCCGCGTTCGAGAGAGATGATCTCAGCAAGGAGGAAGGGCAGGATTGAAATCAACAGCATCTCTGACTAATTTAATTAAAGAAATATGACAGCATTCAAATACGCCACTTAGCAGCTTAGGGGGCTCTTATTCTGTCCTCTAACGCTTGAGCCCTTTGTTGATCCAGTCCTGACCAGCTAGGGGCACACCTACGAGCGGAAGGCTATCGCTAACTGGCTCAAAGTCAACAAGACTGACCCCATGACTCGCAACATACTTAAATCAGCGGTTCTGGTCTAGAATCGCATAATCCGAGAGAGTGTCAAGTGGTGGAAATAGTATATGCCCGAGGTGTTCACTCTTATCCAGTAAAAGAGCCACTTTTAGAGGCTTGTGGAGTAGCTTAAGACAGCGTCGGAATTCACAGTCAAGCACATCTACGGCAAGGAGAAGAAACTTGAGGTCAAGCCGGTCAAGACTTCAGTGCTCCAGATCAAGACGAATTACATCTGGCATGCGGCCAGGATGCTTCAAAAGGAGATGAATCCCACTCTGACTTAGCTCAAGATCTACTCCGTTAAGACTCTGCACAATCTCCAGGAAAAGAGTAAGTTTGTGATGGTCAATTCCATACAGCAAATCCTCTAGCTAGTGAGGAACCACCCCGCTTTAAAAAAAGTTAGTTTTTTCATGAGACAGAAGGAGGTTATTCCGATCTAGTGTCTCTAAACTTTAATTGCTTTGAAAGGCCAGGGAGTGGACTTCCATTTTTAGACATCGTAGAAGCCCGCTGAGGACGAGGAGTGGGCGTGGGAAAAGAAATTAAACGAGAGTGGGTTGGAGGTGGGACTGGCAGTGTCAACGAAAGGCTTCAGCGAAGAGGTGCTAAACAGCCCAGCTATCAGTTATCTGGAAAAATGAGAACTTTATCTTCATTGACTCCTCTTCTTTCGAATTTATTCCTGTTGCTCTAGCAATTGCAAACGTTCGAGCAGCGGGGGGTGGCTAAATTTGAAGATCGAGTAGAGAGGGTCGTTTACGATGGTGCCCTTGTTCTCCTTGCTTATCTTGATCAACCCTGCTTGCAGCAGCTATCCGTACCCCAGCTGCACTGAAAAGCGATCAGCCTGGCGCTAGAGTTTTCTTACTATGAAGTTCCTCAGGAAGCTGACTGGAACCATAGCGGCCTCTGAAAAGAAGTAGAACTCCAAAACGCTGAAGCTTAGATGCTGCCCTGCACTCATAGTTAGGTTCATCGAGTAAAGGAGGAAGAAGATTATGGCCATACTTACGCCCATCAGCACATAGGTGTGGTAGTAAGCCCAGTGGCCCAGCTAGTGACTCAGCACTGCAACCACTTCGTCCTCGCTAAGCTGCTCGAGGATAGTGTCGTAAAAGACGATTTATTTTGCCTTGCCGAAGCCTGTAAAGTAGGCATTGGAATGTCCTGAGCGTTTGGAGCCGTCCATGACATAGATATGTGAGGTCTGAAAATCAATCTTTTTGGCCAGCTAGAAAATTTTGGTCTGCAGGCTCCCCTCCTCCAGTGACTTGAATTTGTTGAACAGAGGGGCGATTACCTTGGGGTATAACACCACGATTATAAATTGGACTGCTGAGATGAAAAGCCAGAGGTACAGGTAGAAGTCCTTGTAACTGGAGATAATGTGGAGAGAGACTGCTATGACAGGAGTGGCGATGAGGAGGACAAGGAGCAAGACGAGTAAGGTGTCCTTGAGGAAGGTGAAAATGGTCTTTTTATTGAAGCCGAAACGCGCCTCCAACACAAAATCATAGTAGAGATTGAGGGGTATGTTGGAAAGGATCGAGAAGAGAATGAAGCCAAGTATTAGAAAGACATCTTTGTACTGATGCTCGATAAGATAGGCTGCAAAGATTTATTCTGCGTACAGCAGTGCCATCAGCATCTTTGCCAGCTCTATCAGCCCTGCTACTATCTTGAATAGGAGTTTCGCCTGGTTGTATCGGTTATTCTGCACGTATTACTAAGAACTCACCAGAGTCTTGCCTAGTTCCGGTAGGGGCGAGTTCAAGGCCAAATACTGTCTAATTTCAACGAAAGTGGTGAAGAGGTAGTTGATGCCGAGGACGGCCAGGATGGCGTTGATTCGCATAATTATCGACTGGCATCGTATAATGCAATAACAACTTTCCTTCAAAAGAGGTCAAGAAAATCCAGGTCAGCCGCAGTCGTAACGAAATACTTATTGCTAATTCGCGCGTCCTAGCAAGATCATTGTCAAAGCCACCAAGGCCACTGAGGCGCACAAAAAACATCAGAACAAGAAATTCTCAAAGACCTTTAGGCAATAGGACACCTGGGATGACAACACCAAAACCTAGGGCCTCTTCGATCCCAGGCTCAAAAAACGCTCCATCGAGGCCAGAGACTAGAAGCCTGTCAAGCTGGCCAGAGGGACATGCGGCGCTGCTCATTAAAGGTACTAGCCCTGCATCCCCACGAAATAACAGCCGTGTCGCAAGTCGGGTGATTAAATAGACTATCTGAAGAAATAGCTAATAAAGGCGAAAAGCAAGCAGGTGTAGGAGAAGGTCAAATTTCAGGCAAAGTACAACAATCTGGTGTAGCTGAACAAGGAGGAGGACGCCAAAAGGGTAAGATGTGTGGGAGATAAAGACTGGCATCTAGATCGTTAGAAGCGCGTGCCCCCTTATTTCCCCAAAGATAAGTATATCCGCGGCCAAATTAAGCCTTAGTCTACTCAACCACCCAATCAACATCACCATCAATATGACTCCAAAACCAACGAATAGCGCATGCTTCAAGAGGCCGCAAGGTACCGAGATATGATTCGACAGACAATGCAGGAAGTCCAGCAGATTTCCGTGAGCTCTTTCCACGAGAAGGCATGCGTGAAGCTAATAACGCTGCACGGACAGACTCTCACGTAATTGATTATCGAAGACCTACTGTACGAGTTAGTGGCGATCCTAAACTAGTTCGAACAGGCCTAACAGAAAAGAAAGCAGGCCAAAAAGAGCATGTAGTTCTTCCAATAATTCCAATAGGCTGTGGGGTAGTTTGTTGCACATAACTAAGAGGTCCGGCAAAGGCTTTAGCACGGGTACAAACCCGAAAAATATACCATAATTCCTCTCGTCCCCCTTCAGGACGTCATCAAAAAGCACTATGTTTAGATCGAACGCACTTAAATTGATTATGATCCGTCCAGAATTGACATTATCAAAAGCTATGCATAGTCCAAACAGCAAATCAAATGCCGAGTTAATTGGAGAGAGCAAGAACAGCTGGGGGAGTGGATGGTCGAGCAGGTGCTCGATGAAATCGTGAGGGAAATCGAAGAAGGCAGCGACACCATAATCGCCTAGCTATTTAAACATGAATTTCGTTGATCAGCTCATGTATTAATCCTCCGGCTAATCTTATTCTTAATCGACCATCCGCTCGAACTCGATTTGTTTGTTGATGATCCTAATCTCGTTGTGTATCATCTCGGGTCGGATCGCCCTGAAAAGAAAACTGTGCTGGAAACCATTTATGAACTTTACTGTCATGTAGGAACTTAGAAGGGTCTAGTCGTTCTCGCAGGTTACTGGCTATTTCAAGATGGTTATTTGATCATTGACATTGTTTGCCTTGCGCAGCCAGTCGAAACCCTGCCTGTTGCCCTTGACGTCCAAAGGCGTGAATACGAAATTAAAGCCAGTCACGTATCGCAGCAGGGGCTTGATAGTTGCCCCTCTCATAAGCTTATGCCTTATTTTGACACCCATAATAATAAGATCAAAATTTTTCGCACTGTTCCACAAGCCGTTAGAGTTAACTGAGTTGTTGTTCTTATTGCTGGAGCTCCTGGTCGACATAGGCAGCAGCCTCCCCCAGGCTTTTGAATTTAGATTTCAGGAGCTTCTAGCTCTCTTTCAGGGAAATCTTGTCCTTGTTGAGCTAGAGTCTGAGTGTCTTGCCCAGCACAAAGAGTCTCTCTAAACATTAGGGCCAAAGCTTGTCCTATTTGGGCAGGGGAGGAGGCTAATTAAATATGCTCCCGAAGGTTTTATTTAGCTATTAGGTCTCCAGGTTACTCAAGGTTTACGCCTGTGTTTCGCTCCCTTACTACATCTTGTCCTTGCACTCAAACTATTTTAAGAAGGGGTTTTCTAGGGATTTGGCTGGGGCTATGGGAATTATCAGCCGTTTGAGGGAGTTAGTCTCAGCCACCAGGAGGGGAAGAGGTGGCAGCTTTTTTTATGTGGATTGCCTCAGCCTGGGGAGCCTGACTTAACTCATTACATGGGGATTCCTTTTCATAAAACAAAATCACAAAACTATACTCTCCTTCAGTGCTTTCAGACGCTGTTAAATTATGTCACTGATCTTGCCGAAGCGCAGACCTAGCTCCCGTTGCTATTATGACCGCTCGATCTCCCGCTTAATTTTGTTGACTGCAAATTCTTATAGTTTCTATCGGCGGAGTTGCTACTCGACCTGCTGCGATATGAGTTTCTTGCTGAAGTTTTGGACGGTTGCTCGGAAACATTACTTCTCAACGATAGATTAAAGCCATTACTATGATCTACCACTCTTCTTTGCAGTATAAATACACCTGCTACTCTTGGCCATGCTGCTGGACAAATCGGTTTCCCAACGATCCTCAGAGACGTCCGACTCGCCCCTGCACAGCTCGGACCCTCCGGAAGTGGAGGGAGTGAAAGGCTTGAGTCTTGGGAGAGGAGAGGTGAGCTTGACCCTGCTGATTTTTCTGGGGTAAAAATCTTTATGATTTTTCATTATATGTCGAAATCAAGGACGTAATCTTTAAAAGTGAAGGAAGGCAGACTCTTCAAGGCTCGACCCCAAAGCACCAGGGGGCTCCTTCAGATCTCTAAACTCTTTGTCAGGCCCCTCCTCTCCCCTCACCACACCGCCCCTCGCACTCTTCGTCCCAAGCTCAGTCTCACTCTAATCAAGAAACTTAATAAAAGGAAAACTTTGCCGTCTAAAAATTATGATTTTCCCACGAGCCTCGTACTGACTCACACGAAGATTAACTTGCCGAAGGGAAATATGACAATTCGGCCCAAGAAATTAGTGGGCTGTCCCTCCTTGAAAAAGGGTTTGAGTAGGTAGAGCAAACGGCCGATATCGGCGCGCTTCGAGACTTCGCCTGACTGCTAGCTCCGAGGCTGGTACTAAGATTTAATTTGAATTACAATGGACACTAAAGACAAAAAGATAAAGGAACTTGAAGACAAGATTTCGCTTTACGAATAGCAAATGAATAAGATCAACTTTGACCTAATCGTCCTCTAGCAGGCCCTCACCAAGCTCAACAAGGACAAACTCAAGAAGGAGCAGGAACTCAATCTACGCATCGACACCCTCGAGAAGTAGCTGGCTAGCAAAAATAATTAACTCGAGAGGATAGGACGTAGCCAACTAGATCAGCTGAAGCTGGTGGAAAAACTGTAATCAAAGGTGAAGCGGCCCAACTAACCCGCCTAAACTCAAAAGTGGAAGTAGCTGGTAGAATAGTTCTCAAAGGAGAATGAGTAGATGCTGCTGGACAATTAGCGGCTACTGGAGCTACTCGAGACCTAGAAGGCTAAGAATGTGGAGTTAGACTCTTCGACCTCCAAGATCGAGTAGGAGCAGAAGAAGATCAAGGACTCAGTCTAGTGTATACTGAAGCTTATGGACGGCAAGAAGAGTGCCAGAAGTGGCAGCATGTAGCATTAGATCAAGCTACTTAACAAGGAGAACGAACGGCTTTTGGCCCACCTTGAGAACAACAGCAGGAGATGATCAACTAATCACAGACTCAATTAGTTTAGTATGCTTTCTTTGCACTTACATTATGAACTTTAGTTTTGAAATGTCCTGCCTCTCCTCCTCTGGGTTGGCTGTAGGCAGCGTGCGCACACTCCAACCACGCTCGCTCTTAGCTAGGTAATAGCCGTTACGACTCGGTTGGTTCTCGGTCGGCATCTATTATCCTGAAAGATAAAAATAGGCTGCTTTGAGACTGGCCAATTAGTTGCTGGAGATGCCAATCTACTTGCAAAACAAGGTGAGTTGGTGGTAGGCCTTGGGGTGGCCTTTGAGCTGGTTGAATAGGAACTGAGTGTCGAAGGGGCCTTTTGCAATTGATTTGAGCAAGCTGTGCAAATGTTATAAATTCGAATCTGAAGATTATTTGAGGAGCCGCTGAAATGAGTACACTCCTAAGCTTTTGTTCATTTATAGCCAGGACTTCAGCAGCAGACAAACAGCTAGTGATTCAGACAGGCTGGCCCCGTTCATTTGCACCTTTTCAAACTTTCTATTCTTGATATCCTGGCAAGAGCGAGACTTCTTTTATGAAAGCGGCGAAGGCCTAACTGACGGCCTCACTGTCTCATATTGAGAAGTAAGTTGGAAGAATGATTCGATAAGTTTGGAGCCTGGCTACATCGCCAAGAGTCTCTGCTTGACTGTGTTAATAAACTCGTTGACTATCATAAAATAAATTAGTTCACTTTAAAGAGCCAAAGTAGTAGCAGTGCGAAGAAGGCGATTCCCATATGCAGCCAGAAGGTAGAACCTGTCCTTATGAACTACTAGACTGAATGCAAGACTCCTACCAGGATGATGAAGTCACTCCAAAAGAGGATATCAAAGTACCACAGCGAGCAATAAATCCTATTATCCTCTGTTGGCCGGTTGATTGTAACAAACATATTGAAAGTGCCCTCTCGGCTGAGCAGCTTGCAGAAGTAGTCCAAGTTCTAAGCACTCGAGTTTATTATCACTCCCATATTGTTCAATACGATAAACATACTGCGGATGGAGTAGAGCTGCAGGACTAAGTGTATGATGTCAAGCTAGGTGAGGACAAGGGCGGTATTTAGGGAGAGGAGGGCTATCTGCAGGAGACTCGACAGGGAAATGATAGTAAAATCTAGAGTCTTGAGGTGGATGCGGCCAGTGAGGGAGATCTTGAGATCCTGCTCGCGCTTTGACTTATTTAAAAAGTATAGGAGCAGTGTTAGTATTAATATTCCTAACAGCAGACCAAAGAAGACGTAGGCGAAGAGCTTTAAGCCATCAGCCGAGTAGTTGTACTTGCTGAGAAGGTAGATGGTTGGCGCCAGCATTGCGACCTCGAGGATGAAGAGCACGTGCGGTGTGAAGGAGTGGTTAAGGTATTCCGGGATCTCGTAGCTTTCGGGGTGGAAGATTGTAAGAAATTATAACATAAAGGCACTCATTCAGTCTTTCCTCCAGAGACTTAGTTTTTCAATCTACTTATCCTTTTCCTTCATGTCCTTTAGGCCCATCACTGCTCGCCGGATCTACTCCTCCATGCTGTTCATGCTACTTCGGCCTTGGTAGCGGTTGAAGTCGAAGCTTTCGAAGGCCTAAAGACCGGCTTTCTCAGAAAAGTCCATCACAGCCTCTGTTTTCTTGGGGGCAGGTTTTCTTACCATTTAGAATTTGCGGTCCGGGTTTAATGGCTAAAGCTTGAAATTTTATTTTTAATGGTCGATGGACTTTCTGGGAGTGGAGCTATCAAGGAAGGTGGAGATGCGGTGCTCGTAGTACTGTCTTTTTTTGGCACTGGGACTGGCCTCTTTGGGCTCAAGTTTGTTCTTGGTATGGGTGATATCTTTGAAGATACTAAGATTCTAGAGGTTGTAGTCCTGGCTCTTGGCGTGTTTGGGTGGGGCAGCAGTGGTTTTGATTTCGAGCTGCGCCTTGAGCCGCTATACCTGCTCCTTGAGCTCTTTGTTCTAGAGATAGATTTTATGGTCCTCCTTGCTCTTCAATTGCCTCTACAGCTCTGTCCTGAGCTTCCGTTCTTACTACAGCTGCTTCCTCAAACACTAGACCTACTCGCTTTACCCCTTTTTCTTTTAAAATTTGGGTTGGCGGACTTAAAGAACTGCTCGTTTCGCTCGGTTTGCGAATTGTAATGTGCTAAAAGTCTCTGCTGCTGATGAGACTGAGGGGGAAACGCAAACCACAAATCTCAGCTTCCCGTTGCCTGTCAGCGCATCACTCAAGACTCGGGTTAGTTTGGAATTTCTAAAAGGAATATGTGTGCGTGACTTTTCGATTAGGGCGGAAATACACTGCCCGAGTGCAGAGAGCGAGCCGTTTATGCAGGTAAGTTCTTGGATCCTAATTTCTTTTTCTTGGTTGCTTATATTGACAGGAATCTTAAACTTTTCAGATCCAGCAAGGTCCACTATCCGCATGGAGGACTACACATAATGTTCCTAAAAACTTCCTAAATCAGTCTTTGTCCGTTGAATTCTTTGATAGACCAGCTGGAAAATCGAATGGGAACGCGATGACTGTTTGTTGCCGGCAGTCGATCCGGTGACTCTGTTCCTAAGGCCAGTATGGAGCAGCTCAATGGCCTCGTTGAAATGGTTGACCTCAAAAAACTGAAGGTCAGGGATAGTGACTTCCCCTGTCTTGTTTTATCGAATTTCGAGGGGCTGCGGATAATCACTGCAGCTGAACAGGTCGTATATCTTCTAATTATAGACCTCGAAGAAGGAAAGCATCAGCTTTGAGTTCTTCTACTTGCGCTTGTTGAACTGCTTTATTATCAGCTCCAGGCTCCGTGGAAGGATGCCTCGCTGCTACCCCTCGATGTCTGCGATGAAGTCCTGGCTGTCTGCGGTGGGCTACTTGCACTCTCCGATCATGCTGAAGGTCTTGCCGGCGCCGGTTTGTCCACTGGTTAAGAATGAACTAAGCGAAGATGGTGCAGTTGGTTCCATTGAGGAAGTGGTCAATGAAGTCCTGGACCATGAAAAACTGTTCGGCCTGGGTGGTGGCCTCGGGAAGGATGCGACTAAATTTCATGTAGAGAGGATTTCCTGGGCGATTGATGCGCAACGTTTGCTTCTTATGAAAAGATGACGTCCTACACTGTGAGGTATGACTAGGGGTCCTCGTCCTCGATCGCCGGCCGCAGTCGCACCATGATCTATACGCGCGACGGCGCTCGATCGGTATCTTTGTTTGGGCTCTTGCTCGGAGTATTTCTCATATTATAACTGTTCATTGCAAGGGATTGCTCACAAAGCTCCTTCTGCTGTCGTGCTCCTTTATCTGTCTTGCCAGCTACTCTCCGTAGTCTGCCTGGAGTTTCCGTTTGATAACTCGTTACTGCTTTAGAGTTTCCTTGAAACGCTAGCTTGCTTCAAGAGCCTTTTGAGTTTCTAACTCACGCTTGTCCCTAAGCTGCATGGCCACACGAAGTTTCTAGTTGAGCTGCTTCTTCACCAAGTCATTGATTTCGGTCTGTCGTAGACTTTTTCTCTGGGAATACATTTCGGCTTATCTACCGAATACAGGATGCTAGGGGTTCTCAGAAGCAACTAGCTGTCTAGCCACTGACTTGAACAGCCGATCCTTCTTGACCTCACCTTTTGAGTCGTTGACTTTGCTCAGATAGCGGTTATATTATTCGGCGTTTCCTTGCTTGAGTCTGGCCTTGGAGTCTGCCTCAAGACGCAGGAGTCTCTGGTTTTCGGCCAGAATCAGATGATCCAGCTGCAAGGAGTTTTTCCTTTCGAGGAATTGCTTGGCCTGCTTATCCAGAATCTGCTGTTCGTAAATAGATGCGAGCTGCCTTGGCTATAATCGAAATTCCATATGCTCCAGCGCAAGAAAGAAGACGTGCGTCTAGAATAGGTCGTCGACTACCTCAAGAAGAACAGGAATTTGCTCCTAAACGAGTACAACAAATTCCCCATCACCAAGCTTATGCTCCTCCTCGACCACTAAAAGCTGAAGTATCTCGAACTGACTTTCAAGACCTATCCATCAGGCCTGGAGCTTCCTACCTTCATCTTCCTGATGAAGTCAGTGCTTAATGCTCCCGACGAGGAGAAATATTAGCTGGTTGATGGCCTCATCAAGCTCTTCCAGTTCATCGACTTAAATGGCGACGGGCATATGCAATGGAACTAATTTACTTAGTATGTGATCGACTCGGTCAACTCTTCAGACAAGCCCCAGCAGACCGGTAACTAAAACTTCGCCGAGGACGAGATCATCGAGCGGGCCTACGCCAAGCTATCCAAGGAGTACAAACTGCGCAAGTCGAGCGATATCAATTTGCACGGCAATGTGGTAATAAAAGCAATCTTCAACGGCCTGAACAATGAGCTTATAATTCTGGAGCGGATGAGCACTAAGATCAAGGTGATGAATTCGGACCTCGAGGTCGTCAACAAGATCCAGATCACTTCGGACAACTGCTTCTACATTATCGATATCTCCTTCAATGAATCTCGGCAGCTTATCGGCGTCATCACCACTGACAACCGCTCCCTCTTCTACTGCAGGTCCTACGGGTACAAGCTGGTCCTCTCATTCAGGACTGAGTTCAGGAACATCAAGATCTGGTATCTGCCTGTGCACGACGTCTGGGTGTTTGCAGCACAAAACGGTTATCTGCATATCTATCACATCTAATCGAAATACTACACTATAATGCGGCAGAGCCTGCTGGCACAATTCCTGGCCCACGAGCGATTCATAACAAGCGTGATATAAGTGGATGAGCCCAAAGTGATAATATCGACCAGCTTAAATGGTAGGATCAAGATCCACTACCTCACTCAATTTACTCCGTAAAAAGCTTAGAAGGAGTTGAAGGGCAAGGCTGACTAGGAGTTCCTTAAAAACTAGGCCAACTCTGGCGGGATCCTCGGTCTCGACTATACTTCCGAGTTCGGCAGGTATATGATTTCCTACGGATTCAGCAGCTACGTCCATCTCTGGTGTTTGGACATCTCACTTACCAATGGCTATGTGGGAAAATACGACGGACATAGCTTCACAGTCGTGTCGGCAAAGTTCGCCAAAGGCTACCCGATGGTGATCAGCATCGATCAAAAAAGCAACATCAGAATCTGGGATATGCGAATTCTTAGGACGATCCAGGCCATCGCCTGCGAGCATATGTTTGGCGAGATCCAGGATCTCATTGTGGTGCCAAGACTCAATGCATTTTTCGTTCTGGAGAAGAAGATCAACGTTTTCGATGATCAAAGCTTTGTCAAGAAGAGCAAGCAGTTCAACGTGGAAGTGTCTGTGCTAAATGCGGATTATAACCCCTTCAACAACAGTCTCTACATCTTCACTTCGCTGGACCTCCGACAATATGACGCCCTCTCCGGGAGATTGAAACATGTGAGTTCGAATCTGAGCGACTCAAATCACTAGTCAGTGCTGACCTCGTGCTGCTTCGGGTCGAGGTTCAGGAAGTTCTTTGTTGGAGATGCTGGTGGGCTGGCTCGCTAATACAATACCGACCTCGGGTAAATTATTCAAGATATCCCCTACAAATTTAAATAGCAGAACAAGCAGATCAAGCAGGTGATTTACATACCCGAGGAGTGCATGTTGCTGGTGGCTTTTGTAGATGCCAAGCTGCTGTTCTATGACCTGAGTGACCCTGAAAAGACTTTCCTCATCAAATAGGTGATTGGCAGCCATCAGCTTGAACTCACCGACATCGCCTTTAGCTACCACCTCGGGCTGATGTCTACTTCATCCTAAAACGGCTATGTCAATGTATGGAATTATTCCACCACATCAATTGAAAATATTCTTTACGTCGGGGAGTGTGGAGTCACTTCGCTTGGGTTCGTGGAGCCCTTTCCTTTGCTGGCTGTTGGGGCTGTCAACGCTTCCGTCTCGATCTGGGCTATGCGACCCCATCCTAATAAGTACACTTGCCTTGTTCTGCTCAAGTGCGAGTCGGCTGTGATGTCGTTGGAGTTCAAAATGTACAGAAAGTCTGACATCGACATGTAATAACAAAAATTTAAGATAGACACTGAAGCCCCTGACGAGATAATGTTAAAACTCTTCGTAGGCGACAAGGAGGGTTTCATAAGCGCGTTCAACTTGAACTACCTAGCGGCCGAGGTGAAGAAGTCTGAGCGTTTCTAAAAGAAGACTGGTGCTTTTCTGAAGCGAGAGTAGCGCATCGACATCTAAAAACTGGTAATGAGCACAATCTAAAGGAAGATTAAGATGAACTAGAACATTGCCCCCTCCAATTACTCCCCTATTAGGCCCCTCTATAGGTGCAAGGCCCACAACGGCCCTCTCCTAAGGATTAAGTCGATCAGCGACCCCTTTTTGCTCATGACTTGGAGCAATGACGCTCGCTTCAAAATCTGGTATCCTACCGGAAAACTCTGTGGCGTCCTCAATACCGAGACCTTTAAGAAAATACATTGGAACGTCCCGGACACTGTCGTCAAGAAGAAGTTGAGGGAAATTGATATGGTCTTTTACACTCTGAAGATCATCGAAAAGGACGAGCTGACTGAGCTCCAAAAGGAGAGGATCAGAGTGAAAATGCTGCTGAACAAGTTTTTCGACGAAGAAGAAAAATTAAGGTTCTACCAGAAGGTGGGAGTGATCAGCGTTGAGCGGAAGCAACAGCTCGCCAACCACTTCCTGGTGCAGACCGACCTGATGATAAAATAGTTCGAGCGAAACAACATCATCGACAATTTGGAGTAGTAAGTTTAGGTCCCAAAATATGATCGCATTCCAAGTCAAGTGCTGGATTAAACCAGAAGCCTGCGCCACCTCATCAAGTCCGATAAGCTAAAGCTCGCTCTCTTCGGCAACCTCAGGGCTGATGACAACGAGCCTGATGAAAGTCAGAAGAAGAGGTAAAAGAAATTTAAGATCGAGAAGAAGGAGCGGCGTCTGGAGCGGCAGCCAAGCGTGGAGAAGGTATTGGGAAGGAGCAAGGTGGGCCTGATGAGTCTTGAGAAGTATAAGAAGAACTTGCAATCAGTGACTAAATTTTGGCTAACCGAGATAAAGCCTAAGCTTGGGTGAGTTTTATGATATAAATTTAAGCACTCCTGCAGGCTTTAACTTGTCCAATCTGCTTTTAGTTATTGGATGACCCAGTTCAAGACCGCCAGTCCCATACTTTCTGCAGGGCTTGTGTGCTATAAGTGGATCGGTGTCCGCTTTGCAACCAAGTAGGAGAGTGGTTACCGAATAGATTCTCATTCAGCATCTTGGATTGTCTGAAAGTGAACTGCTAGTTTTGTGGGACAATAATTAAGCACAACTAATCACACTATCACTACAAGACTTGCTTAAAGCTCAAATAAAAACTCTCAAAGGTGGTGTCTCAAGAAAAAATCATTCTCGAGAAGTACATCGGGAGGCATTTGTAGAGGGCTCACCCAAGCATTTTTATGATGTTTGGAGACTGGTATTGGCTTGAGATTGTGAACAAGGATTGGAAATGGTGGTGGTGGTAAAGCATGCCTTGGTGGAAATCGAGCTGCTAGTAATGCAACAGACTCTGGCACCAGGAGTAGGGTAAGCTGCTGGAGTGGTAGAAAGAGAGAGTGCGAGTGCTGTCCCTCCTAAAGAAATGAAGCATCAAAGTCCATAAAGATTTTTGAGAATAAATAGCACTTATCTTTTATTGATAGGCTAGGGCTGCTTCCCTTTCTTCGCGTGGATGATTTTTATGCTTTTTGAGAGGTCCTTGCTCTACTACTCCCCCCGGTTACGACGCATCAGGGACAGTCGTTGCGAGCTGCACGATTTCACGCTCTTTATCACCTTGCGGGTTGAAAGAGAGGCCGACCTGCCTTTGGCCTGGTTGCAGAAGAGTCTTAGCTGCTTGCAAGAGTTCTGCATGTTGATGATCTCTGTATTGACCAGCTAGAAGTGATCGGTCCTCCTTGAAATCTCATAGATCTTAGTGATTGGACTCCTCTTGCGGCTAGTCTCGACTGAGGACTCCTAATTCCTGCCGACCTTCTCTCTGACTGTCTAGTTTTCGAATATTAGCCGGGAAGTTAACAATTACGGCTGCTTACCGAACTGCAAAGACTCTCTCACGCTCTCGATTTTTAGTTTGTAGAAGTAGCCGTTTGTCTTGCAGGTCGCTCTCGTCCGGTACACTTCGTCGATTAGCAACTCCAGTCCGAACGCCTACTTTCCCACTCGCTTTACCACCTTGCTATCCGAGATCTTCCCCATCTTTTTGTTAATGGATGCAATGGCCAGTGTCTTCTTCAATGTCAGTTAGGTCGAATCTGATTATCTGATGTAGGAACAGGAGAGCTAAATGATGCCTTGCTGATTGAAGTAGATGAAGCGGCCCAGCTCCTGTTGGTAGTAGACCACCTGACTGCGGCGATACTCCTCGATAGTGAGACTGAGGGCGAGGGCGAGTTTGGCCTTGGGGGCGACACTGGCCAAGTCCTTGAGCTAGTCGAGCAGGCGTAGTCTATTGTTCAATTCCTTAGATTACTCGTCCATCTAATGATAGACCAGGAAGAGCGCAAACGACAAATAATCGAGGACATAGCGGTCCGTTTTATAGTGAACCTGCCCAAGAGCGAGCTGCAGTCCTAGCGCATCTGGACACACGTCCAGCTCGCCTCCTGGTACTACATCGATTTCGTCAAAAAGACCACCGAAAAGGTTGACACCGATTACGAGTACAAGCAGTTCAGCATCAAGCTAATCGCGCTCTGTCCCGCAATCAGAATTAAAAGCATATCTCTCGAGGCCTGCTTCTACAAGTACAATTCATCAATTTCTTCATTTGGGGCAATCCTCCTCAACTCAGAGATGGACCGCGTCCTTCTCGTCGACCACATCCAATGCAAGGGCTTCTTTAGTTTTCCAAAAGGCAAGCCGAACTAGGGGGAGAGCGGAGTTTAGTGTGCCATAAGGGAAGTGTGGTAGGAGGTGAGCTACAACCTCAAAGGAAAGATCAACGAAGGGGATGTGATAAAGAGTAAGAAGGGGAAGCTGACTACCTTCTTCATCGTGAAGGACGTGGAGACAGACTTCAATTTTAGGACCAAGACGCAAGGCGAGATCAATGCCATCGAATGGTTTTCGCTCAAGAGTTTATAGCGGTAGACCTATAAGTTCAAATACCCGTAGATAATTTTTGCTTTGAAAGCATGGATCGACAAGGAGCGGCAGCTCATGATCCTAGACCAGCGGCCTGGCTGGGAGCCTCTATCTCTTGACAAAAACCCCTGGCTTTAATTCAAACTCGATCGTGCCCAAGTTCAATCGATCTTTTGTGAATTATGATTGTAAATCAAAGCTCCTACTAAGAACATTTTATGCTAACAGGCTCCTTTGGCTTGTGGAAATTTGCCGAAGAAATCTCAAGATTCCATAGCCACTGCAGCAATGGTCTCAGGGCAATTTCACCCTTGTAATAACGTATCTTACCGTAGCTGTGCAGATAAACGGTGAACTCTTGTTCGATCCCTCTAATGCACGACTTTTCGACCCTGAAAATTCTATATTTTTCAAGCAAGTTTTTCTGCATGGCCTGAAGTAACCCTCGACTGGATTAAAAGTTGCCAGTGAAGATGATGCAAACTCTGTAATTGCACATGGAAGTTAAATCGGAGTGAAGATGTAGCTGAAGTATTTAGATAGGGTTGAATAGCTTGGAGGCAAAGGTCTGCTGAGCGGAGATCTGCTTATTGAAAATGTTTTTAAGTTATTAAGCAGTTTGGTTGACTGAATAAGAGTCAATGACGTATTGTGGTTCTCCTGAGGTTTTATAATCGAGATGGATGAAGGTGATGTTTTCAGCCACTATGTTGAATTCTTGTTTAACGGAGGAGTGCACGTCTGTCGAGTCACATAATTTTATTAGGAACCTTACGGCCGAGTCTCGCAGAAATAGGTTTATATAAGTTAAGAATTGGGGGTCTTTGCTATCGTAGAGCGCAACTAGTTGCTGGCTGTTGGCCCCGGCCTCCATACAAGTTTCTAACTAGGCTTTGCTGCTCACGTTCAACAAGTAGGTCTGAGTATACGACTTCAGAGTGGGAGTGTCGGAGGGCCAGATCAACACATTTAAAAGATCTGTCTCTACGATAAAGGTCTCAGGGACTGTGACATTTCTGAACTTCTAACAAAAGCAGTGATAGTAGCCGTAAACAAATAAGCTACCGTATTTCTAACGTATTGCTAGCAAGCCTGACAGATTGGCCTTGCTATGGCTTACGTGAAGGACCAGAGGCCGCTCTTCTTGTTTGGCCAGCTCGTTAATCATACTCCGATCCTTGAAGTGCAAGGGAGTCTCATGTTAGTTGTCAAAAACACTGGTGAAGTGGTTGCGATAATGGAGATTCTCAAGGAGAACAGACTCCAGTCGATTGAAGTCTAGCTGCTAACATGTATGATGCTTCGACTCATTAAATCTGTAGAGCATACTCTTGGCCTGAGTAGCATTCGGACACAAGTCAATGATAGAAGCGCTGTCAGTGAAAAAGACTAGTCTGATAAACGGGTTGTAGTAGTTAGACATTCGCCTTAACAATTCGGCCTCTTCCTTGCTCAGCTCGTTCTAGTTGATCAAGAGCTTGTTCAGTAAATTGCCTTTGATTTATCTGTGGATAAGGGCCTTGTTCAAACCCCACTTGGGAACATAATGGTCATGCTTCTCAAGCAATTCCAACACATGCTACACGGAGTGCAATTCGACTAGCTATTTTACAGGCCGGAAGATAATATCGACTCCATTCCAAAGATAGTTCTTTGGGTCTGGCCAGACACAGAGGACTTTTTGAGTTTGGTTGCAAGATTCTTCATGGAAGTGACATTATGTCACGAATGTCCGAGCTGAATAGGGACGTTTTTGAAATGCTTTTTCCAAAATCTAGATGGAAGCATTGAGCTTGCTGTCCTAGAGGAAGAGCACGAATGCCGGGAGATTCGGGTTGTTGTTCAGGTAGGATTCGACTAGGACGTGGTTGAGGCGGAGGAAGGGTTGCGAGTACAGGGAGTAGTTCAGCGAAAAGCCAATCCTAATCAAGATAAAAATCATGCTAATTCAATTCGGTTGTTTCTATGGGCGGAGACTCATCAACCTCAGCTGAGATGGAACGCAGTTTGATCTTTATCGCTTAGCTCAAGCACCCCGTCGCAGGGGAGCTCTTCCTCTACCGCTCTCCCAGCTCCAAAGAGTTTGTGGGAGAGGTGAGGTCCCTGATCTAAGTCGGCACTGGACATATCGACCTTAAGTCTTAGTTCGCGAAGAGAAAGTAGATAATAAGTCCATACCTGCCGAGAGTGCACAGCTTTTCGATTGAGGAGAACAAGAACATGTGTTCCAGCTTCAATAGTCTCACCTGCCACTTCTAATATTACAAGGAGAATCTCCAGTCCGCAATCCTCCAACAGCGCGGTATCCGCTTCTAACAGCAATTCCTGAAGACGCTAGCCAAGAGCTTGATTATTAGTGTGGCTAAACTCCATGAACTGGGGCTTTACCAGGTGTACATATCTCCTGCGAATGTGATGATATGCGGGATGAATCGTTTCAAATTCCTGGACAAGATGCTGAAACAGATCCAGAAGGAAGAGCCAATTTACAATGCAACTTACGTCAAAAAGTTCAATCTGGACACCGACATCACCAGATGTCTTAATGATCACAAAAATCAGTTGGCTAACTTCGACCCTTACAAGGCCGATTCCTGGTCGATCGGCTGCACTCTCCTCAAGGCCATGACGCTCAATGAAAGCTCCTTAATCTACGACTAGCATAAAATACGAATAAACGCAAGCATGGTGTAGCTGTTCATTTAAGAGTGCTCCAAAATATATTGTAAATAGTTGACTGGCCTTGTCAGGGACCTCTTGACTCCCTACCCCGAAACGAGGGCTAGTGTCAGGGACTTGGCCGACGTCGTTCGAAATTGGTGATTTTCTAATTTTATTGATGAACTGGGACTATATTGTTAAGACAGTCGAACAAGACCGCATTCGGCTATTCGAGCCGGCCTCGGGGGCGACCACTGTCCTCTGCTAGATCCCTGTATCCTCTCAGCAGCTCTTAGACGATTTCATAAAGCTGAGACATAGAGCCTTGGGAAAAGTGGTAAGCTGCAGCACGGTCAGCAAAGGCCAGGCTAGTGTCTTCTTTTAAGACTACAGAACAACTCTGGCAAAACTGCTAATAAGTCCTTCTAACGAAATTTCAATCCAAGACTTCTACAATACATTCGAGCCGATCCTGGACGCGTTGCTCACTCTCCACAAATTAGGGTTGGCGCACGGGGCTGTGGCTGCCAACAACATTGTCCATAGCTAGCTGGATGAAGTGCTTCTCTTCGGTATTAAGTCAATAAAATAAGCCAGTTAGTAGTAAAAAAGCAACGACCTAAAACAGTTTGCCGAGCTCCTGTCCGAGGCCCATTAGAAGATGCTCATAGGCGTCTAGCCTTCTTAGTCTTTCAAAAGTGTTCTAAGGCAGCTCAGGTGCAAGAATTACGCCAAGCAGACTCAGACCAACCTGCAAATATTGCTTGACGAGCCCAGACCGCCTTCGCGAATAACCTAGATTTTCAACATTCAGGAAATGTCATCGATGTACGTGGACAAATGCAAGGAACTGGACCGCCTGGAAAGAATGCTGGACCGAGTCTCATAGATCGCAGAGTAATTCAAAGAGTTGGGAAGTAAACGGGTGCGAGAACGTTCAATGAGCTAGCTGTAGCGAGTAATCGGGATGAACCTTGAGCGAGGACGGAGACTGGTCCAAAGGGTCAAATGGCTGAACAAGTAATTCTAGAATGTGGGCGGCCCTGATTTTAAGAAGATGTGAATTTTAAAGGGATCAGAATACTTTTGAATAGGCGATTCTTGAGGAGGGGTTCAGCGTTGTCCTCGACAGGTGGATTGACTACGCAAGACGCGATCTTGAAAAATCTACTCGCGGTCTCCTGTCGATCAAAACTCTCACACTCTCATCCTCCACGCAGAAGCGTTAGAGCTCGGCGACTAATTGGCTGTTCTGGGAAGTGAGGTTTTCAATGTGCCTGCGACAGGCCTAAAGGTCCTCAGCAAGTCTCTCGTTGAGACCAGTGAGGTCAGTGTTTTCGTGGAAGAGGCCGTCGAGCTGAGAACGGGCATCAGCAATTTGGTTTTCTCGGTTCCTTAAAGTGTTTTAACCATTTCCGATATTTCTGAGGAGGTCCTTGTTTCGGTTATTTTATTGATTGGCTGATCTCAAGAAATGAGCAGCTTCTGACTTGAATTTATTGTCAAGAGCTGAGGCCTAGGCGATGTCAGCTTGGAGCTACTTTACAGCCCTTTGAGCGTCAGAGATATTTTTCTCCAGAGCAGCAAGGTCGTCAGTCCTCGCCTGAAGCTAGGCGTCAAGCCTGTTGTTTTAGTTTTCCAAGGCGACCAAGTCTGCATGCAGGTTCTTGGCCTCCTGGTCGAGCTGGGCGAGGTATTTTTCCATATCTCCGATCTTTCTAGCAACGGAGTCATTGTCGGCTTCAAGGTTTCCAAGCTCATTCAATAACGTGGCCTTCTCTTGCTTGAGAATGTTGAACTGGTTTTCGAGTCTGGCCCTTTAGGCGAGGAGCTCGTCGTGATCAGCCAGCAGACTGTTGGCGTCATTCTTGAGCCTCTCGATCTCGATGTTCCTCTGATCGCATTGAGTCTTCAGAGTATTTCCATCGGCGTCCAAGTCGCCGAGCTCGAGATTCCTGTCTCTAAGTTAAGCCTTGGTGGCATCGATCTAATTCTTGAGTTGAGCAATGTTCCTCAAGGCGGTGTCATGCCTGGCGCGGAAGGCATTGTCGGAAGCAATCTTATAAGGAGAATACCTTTTAATCATTGAGCACGGCAAAACGATGTTCGAGTTGCCTGAGCTGATCCTGGAGGTGATAGTAGTCCTGCTCGTTGCGCTTAAGATCATTGATCTAGCTCTGGAGCTGCTGGATGATGACCTGTTTCTGGTCTGCCTCAACTCGGACTGGCGAGTAATAGCGATGCATATTATTTATTTGGCGTTCGTATCCATCAATCTCATAAATTCATCAAGGACCTAAGTCGGCTAATCCAGCGCGCGCAGCTGAAGTAGACGTAGCGAGTTGGGAAGCAGTCCAACCACCCTGTGGATAGCTGTTCGTCCTAACCGAAATTGGCCCCATATTTTTACAGCAGTTACTGGTTCTAACTGTAAAAGGTATCTGCAACATAGTTGCGCTACTTTTAACTTTTTTTGAAGATAAGCATAAGCGCCGCTCGCTACGACAGTCTGGGCTGTCCCTCCGCCTTCAGTCTCTCCCGCAGCAGGACTTGCTACTTGAGTTTGAGCAGGAAGAGGTCGAGGGTAGGGTCCTTGGCTTCCTAAAATCTACGGAAGGAGTCTGATGAAGAGAGAACATTCCAGCTTGAGCCAGATGCCCAAATGACCGCCGATTGTTTGAAAATGGTTGATCCAATAAAAATAGAGAAACGCGAAGCCCATCTTCCTGAGATACATCTTACTCTTGAAGCAGTACCTTATGAAGCACCCCAACACTGCGAACGGCACCACGAAAGTGCAAGTGGTGTGACTTCTCTTCGCTGCCTGGAAGACGTCGAGCTTGGCCCGGGCCTGCGACTGGCTGTCGGAGGGCTACTTCACCAGCTTGTAAATGAACTAGGAGAGCAGTAGAAATTGATCAAGCTTCTGCGTTAAGGCTGGTTATGCGATTACTGAACATAATAAATCAATCAAATGACTAGTATCTCAGACTCATCTCCTGCTTAATCTTCTCCTGCTTGAACAGTCTCCGCCAGATTCCCAGCAGCTCCTTCCGAAGCTTATCGTTTTTTTTCTACTCACGATCGCTTATGTACTTGCTGTACGCCTACTCAATCTCCATGACATCCTTCTTCTAGACGAGCAGTTTGCTCTTGACGGGATGCCACATCAGCTGGTCCATCTCGAAGCCCGAGACCATCTCTGCGAAACGCACGTTGAGCTTCCTGCATACGATGGTGATATAATTACGTTTTGGGATGAAGGTGAGCTATTAAGGGAGAGCGAGGTATTAGTAGTCGTAGATGTTGCCGTATTCGTTGAGCACGAAGTTGCCGTCAGAATTTCGCCTGATTTCGAAGGGGATCGTCTGCTCGTACGAGAAGAACTACCTATTCTTTCTTTTCTCGATTATTGTCTTGAGCGGCTTTGTTTAGAGTTAGACGTCTCGGCCCTCGATGTTCCACCCCGTCCGAGTCTTCAGCACTGCCACGTCCTTGCGATAGTACACAGGCTATCCTTTGAACTGCAGCTCGCTCACAGGCCTCGCCCAATTTTGCAGCATTTAATTAGCCTTAAGATGTTGCTGGATGCAGTACAGCTAAGAAGCACGCATTTAAGGCTCGGTCCTCGGAATGCTCTGCAGTTTGATGTCGTAGAGACGCCTATTTTAATTGTTCCAAGTCTATTTTTGCCAAGAGTGTGCTGCAGAGAAAGGGCCGTGGAAATTCCCCATCTTGAGTAGGTCAGTTAGGAAAGCCTTGAGGGCCAATCGCTTTCTGTTGTAATCAACAGTCGCCCAGCTAGCACAGTACTTCGGAGTCTGATCTCGCATAACGAATTCTCCGAAAATTCTACCAGGAATTGGAAATTTTAATATTTAAACGGAGACCACCAGGACACTCTGGATTTCCTTGAGCTTGTACTTGTAGAAAGGGTTGTAATTTTCAGACTCTCCTTCGAATTGCAGAGTAAACGGATCGAAGGCTCGCCATATCCCCTCCTCCAAATATTAGATCCAGATAGGCATCTTAGGCAGATCCCACACCTCCTGGCTGGAATGACTGTGGAGCTGAATGTCAAGCTCGAGCATGTCCAACTCAAGCTTCTTGCTGATCTTCTTGTTTCTTTTCTTTTTGGCAGGAATTTTATCGAAGAGCAAAATTTTACTGTGTATCCTGGCTTGCGACATATCGACTCCCTCAATCCTGCGCACCCTAATTTCCATGAACTCCAGGACAACCATATAGACGAGAAACAACTGCTAGAATCCCAAGGCGTTGCCTTTGCTCAAGACTTCGATGAATTGTAGTTTGAAAGTTTAGGATGGACAGTCTTAAATCTCTTCGTCTTACGGGATAGCGTATTTGTTGAAGTTGAAGAGCGTTTGATGGGCAGTGTTCATGGACGGCTCGTACTTAAATAGCTTGTTGACTAGCAGACAGGCCGCCTTAATTCGATGGGCAGTGTTCAGACTTCTGTTTTACCTTTGCAATTACAGCTACTCGCAATTGAATTTGGAGAGGACTCTGCCGACGATTTAAGAGTCTTGGACTAGCTTGGATTTCCTGAGTATTTTGAGCACCGCCAAGGTGATGATTCCTTTCATGACTTCCTTAGGCCTCTGGAGCGTGGTTTGGACGGGCTCATCCTTGGCAGGTTAGTATTAGTCTTCCTCCTATTTGCCCTGTTTGGCCTAAAGAATGGGCTACTTTTACGCGAAAAAGGGGTTAGGCTGTGAATTTGCCTTATGAGCCTCGTATTGCTATTCATCATCAAAATCCATTATACAGTCAGGTATCAATGGTACCTGCGCTAGTCCCAGATTGTCCCTCTTCGATTCATCGGCTCCTGGCTTGTTGCTCTTTCTCGCCAGAGCTTGACTTCTAGTCCTTCGAATTCCTTGATGCTCTTTCTTACAAGGCCCAGTAATTCTAGATGCACACCATTGAGTTGGTTCTTCATTGAAGTCGATGAAATCGTCGAGATAGGAGCAGCCGGCTCTACGATTATTTTTTAAGGTTTATTCTAAGGCTTGGACTAGAAATTTTTAGGTGGGCTCGTGAATTGCTTGATGGGGAGCTGGACGGGGTCCTAAACAGGGTAAGTGTTGGTGCGCGGGGGAGATTGCTAGTTGAGCGTAAGCAGCGAGTTCATTTTGTTCGGACGGACTCTGCCCATTTTCTAATGCTAGATCTCCTTTTTAATGAAAAATTAGTAGATCTAGTTGCGTTCCGAGGGCAGGGTCTCGGGAGGAGTGCTCAGGAAGAGGGAATTTGCGAAATTGAGCAGCTGGATCGAGTCATAGAGATGGTGATCGAGCAGTTGCCTGAATTAGGCCCAAGCCTTCTGCACTTCGGGAGGGATGTTTCCCAGTCGCGAGAATATTCTCTCTATGAAAACCCTGATGGCCTCGCTGAGGAAAGCCATTTGCTTAATCACAAAATCCATTTAAAATGAACAGGCCCTAAAAGTCTGTCAATTAGATTGCTGCTTTTCTGAGAAGCACTAACTTTAATGGGACGCTCTAGAAGACTCCTTAGTCGATATGGGCTGTACTCCTTCACATATCGAGAGTGCTCCTTCAGCAACACTCCGATTCTACTGATTTTGCCCAGTTTAACTAGAAGAATATAAAGGGGGCGAGGTTCTTCCGAGGGCTGGGCCTAGTGAAGCAGACCCTGCGGCTGACAGGCTCTGAGTGCACCATTATGTAGCTCCTCAAGGACAAATAAAAGACAGAGAGAGTGCTCCAGAAGATGATAAAGTTTACTAAATATAGCTAAAGGACGAACTAGGCCCTTGCCCCTCTTGTGCGCAGTCTCCAGGACAAGGAGCTCACCAAAGCCACCATACTTAATAAACTCTCGCAGGAGGAGAAGACACTCCAGAGCTTCAGGGACGAAAAACTGCACTAAAAACTGGCTTATGAGAACACGATGAACGAAATAAAGCAGCTGCAGAGTAACATAGAGCAAATAAGGGTTAACCAGCTGACGCTCTAAACGAAGCGGACGCAGCAGGGCTCTTAGATCGCCCAACTAGACAGAGTGAATGTGAAACTATCTCTGTAGAGCAGGTCGCTAGATTAGTAGATTAAAATGCTGTAAGGACAACTTGTCTAAAACACGTCCGAAATGATGAGCCAGCTAAAGTCCAAGGAGGAGGAGTATCGCATCCGTTCTCAGACTCTATCCACACAGACGCAGAAGGAGGAGCATCAGTTTCGCCACAACAATTAAGTGCTCTCACAAATTCTCAAATAAATTAGTTAGTGCTATTACGTCTCCGAGGAAAACAGGGTGAAGATGATAGCAGCCAGGGTTGACAAACGCAATCACTCGTCGCTAATCGAAGAGACTGCAAGAAAGAGAGTTTAGTTAAACAATCTAAAGAAGCACTTGTAAGAACTAAGGCTGACAGTAGACCTAGCGAACAAAGACAAGGCTGATCAATCCCATCGGCTGAGAGTGGCTCTCTAAGACATCTAGTCTGAAAAAAGGAAGATGACAAACTAATTAAACGCCCTCACAGAGAAGCAGAA
The DNA here is from genome assembly GCA_003687565.2 of Craspedacusta sowerbii. NCBI lineage: Eukaryota > Metazoa > Cnidaria > Hydrozoa > Limnomedusae > Olindiidae > Craspedacusta > Craspedacusta sowerbii. The sequence goes on along the minus strand of QQSS02234822.1, from coordinate 24,581 downwards.
AATAGTCTAAAAGAACTTGCAGGATAGTACCTTCTATATGGATAAAGGCTTCTCCGAGTTGGTCAAGCAGGTCGAGTCCTTAAAGAAAATCAAAGAGGAGAGGCAGCAGCAGGCCAAAACCTAGATGGGAAGGCTCAGTGACTTCCAGGCCAAAGTCAAATAGATGGTGCAGTTAGCATTCAGCTGAGTAAAATCCTATTTTTCCTCCAGCCCTCGGTCTTGGCCCGATGCTTAAGAATTATAGCATTCGATTTAGCCTCCTTGGCCACCCTCAGCAGAGAGTTTCGGCTGGCAATCATTGTGTCAGCAGTCTTCATCTTCCTGCTGAAGAGCAAGAAATCGATAGACTGATCTCTGTGCTGCTCTTTGAGCTCGATAAGTGATTTTAGTCGCTGATCCTGGCGTTTGTAGAATTAGAGTCTTTTTTGAATGGGAGAAGTCCTCAATTAGAAAAAGTTTTTGTACTAGGAATGATTCTTCTTGTTTAAAGGCTTTTTGGATAGATCTGTTCTCTTAACAGATCTGCCCTGGCTACACAGTTGGTCAGCGAGGAGCTCCACTCCTTTCTCAGTTATAATTATTCTATGCATCACACTACCAATTTGTCACTCGAGGAACGCGGAGTTATAGCAGCTTCTACTACTACACGCCAGAAAGCAGACTTTAGATTTAATGTTCTCGCCGCGCGCCTGGCAGTCCCAACTGAGAATTGATTAGCCACTCGTTAAGGCAGACCACTCCTTTGTCGGTGCTACAGAAAATGATGGCCAAGGCCCTTCCGTGCCTCTAAAATTTTCCGAATTTGATTTTGACTATCTTATCAAGAAGCATCTCCTTGATTTTGTCTCTTGTAAAGTAGGCAAAGGCCTTTAATTGGGGGTTCTTGGACTTAATATCGGCTAGCGTGCACCCTTACAGCTTCACGCTTATCTTTATTATTCTCCTGTTCGAAATTATATTCACTTTGAGCGATTCGCTGCTTGAAACCTATATCACCTTTGCCAATTTGCACTGATCTTGCATCGTAAATTATCGCACACGCATGTCTGCACTCATGAGCCCCTTGAGCTGAAGAGGCGTGACCTCCTAATGCGGATCATCGAAGTAGCAGAGCTGGGGGTCATGAACCTTGCGGGACTGCTTCTTCTCTGGATGCTTGATGTTCTTAGGAGGACGGCCTCGCTTGCGCTTGGGCTTGAAGGCCTAATGGACGGACTCATCCGATGACTTTAGAGAAAGCTAAATCTATTTTGTCATCAATCAATTATCTCTACCATTTTTTCTTCAAACTACAGATACGCGATCACCACGCTGATATCGTCCCGTCCGAACTTTAGATATGGCAGGTCTCCTATCTTAGATGCATTCTTCTTGTTCCGGTTTAGCTATTACCACCTATTCTTGCACTCGTTCACTAAGTTTTCGGCTGCCTTTATCGGCTCGATTTGGAGATTGACGAATCCACAGACTTCCGCGCTGGTCATAACGTCCCACACTCCGTCGGATCCGATCACAATGAATTTGTCTGTTTTTTATAGTTCCAGGTACTGAATCTACGGTTCTGAAATAAGGCCTATCTTTTTAGCATCAAGATCGCCAAGAGTCCTGGTCATCGCTATTCCAGGACCCTCCTCATCCGCCCATACTCTGGGCGGGCCGACCTGCTGTCCTTCATGAGTGAGCCTGTAAATTTTACCGTCCATCTTTTCGATTCGTTAACGTTCGTCTGGCCTGGTGGGTTTGTGATCATAGCTGAGCTAAATGGCTAGCTTTTATTTGTTTGTTTGCCTGAACATAACTGCTCTTGAGTCGCCAAGATTAGCGACATAAACTCTGCCCTCCTGAATATATACGGTAATAGCGCAGGTGCCCGAGTTAGAGTAATCGATTCCCGAAGACTTGAGTTTTTTTTCTGTACTTTTGAAGAGGTTGCGGATAAAAAGAATGCGTTACTAGTCTGAAAGAAGTTCGATCAGTTAGTTTTTTTCAGACATCTTCTCGAACTAGGACTGGATGTGATCGTTCACAGTTTGGCTGGCTTCTCTTCCTGAACTCCCGTGACCATCGTACACTGCGAAATAGTAGCATCCATTACCCAGGTTCTATAGAATACAGCAGGTGTCTTGACACTCGGTTTTCTTGTGGCCTGTGCCCATCAAGGAGGAGACATACATTTTGACGTTCTTCAAGACGTTTCTGATTTCAGTGTTTCCTTTGTCCTTTTTCCTCTGCTTCTTCTTCTGAGAATCATCTCCAAAGCAATTCAGAAAACTCAAATAATTCATTAAGTCATGAGGCAGTCCTTCAAGATAAGGAGAAGACTCGATTTAGAGCCGCTTAAAGTGGCAATTTGCAACGTCATCCTCTTCAAATCCCTCAAGGACAAGGACTTCAAAGACTCGATCTTCGTTTCTTATCAAAAACGGGGGCCGTTCCTGGAGGCCACGAGCGAGGATATCTGGCAGGAGGCCTACCAGCAGATCATAAACTTCTTGGAGAGCAAGTCAGTGAGAGTATTCGTGTACGGCTACCCAAGAGAGATCTACTAACAAGTAATTGACATAGACCTAAAATAGATAATAAAATCACTGAGGTAGTAGTTCACTGAGCCCTATGTGAACGTCATTCACTACCAGCGTCTCCGCAAGTCTTGCTAGTTCATGGAGAAGGAGGGCTATATCGAACCCATCTCTGAGTGGTAACGTATTCAGAAACAAACCCCTAATTTCGCTATTTTGGTAGTTGAGCCGATCGCAGTGGAGTAACGGGTCATCCAGTAGTTGATTAGCTGCATCTAGCGGAGAAATAAAAAGCCTGTACCCCAGATGCCATTAAGGGAGAGGCCCTAAGTACTACAACTAAAGCACAAACACATTCTTTACCTGAAGTTCAGCCAAATTTATTCAAAATTGATGAGCCTAAATGAGCTGGATCTAGAAAATACTCCCTCGGGGCCCAAGCTTACAAAATTTTAACAAACTGAAGAATCCAAACAGGTTTGGGAACACATCACAGAAATGGTGGAATCAAAGCTGAAAATTAAGGCCCTTCAGATTTTTTAGTGTAGAAATAAATTCTTGAGAGTGCTCTCGATGATTGCTCAGTTGCGTGGGAGTCTGAGATAAGGACGGCTCCTTTCGAGTTTCGACATCCGCAGTTTGGTCGGCAATGAGAGAAGCGAGCTGGCTGACTGCCTCAAGATGGTTTAAGGTAGACTCATCTAAAAGTTCGGGTAGTACTTCATAGTGATAATCTGCAAGAAAGATTAGGTGATAAGGCTGAAACAGCAGTACTAGGTGAGTGTTTCCTAGCTATTCAAAAGATAATATAAAACCTATCGTGTCTTCACAGTACCCTAAGCGGTTCTGACTCCCATAAATATCAAAAAGGAGTTTCAGTTAGTCACTTATAAAGGGGTCTAGGTGCTTTTAAAGATATTTGTGCTCCACGACTAACCCACTCAGAGGGCCTTTGCGGATTACGTCAATCTGCTAGGGAAGGCTAATCTGCCCTGCTTCCCCAGGTTCTACGGGACAGTCGGACTAAGCAACAGCGAGAGCAAGGGGCTGACTGTGGGATTGCTGTTCTAAAATGTGACGGGCTGTCTTCTTAAGCGAACGATAATAGATTTACTGCAGGCAGCCAAATACTCGATCCAAATTCTATCCAGCCTTAGCTATCTAAGTCAGCGCATTTAAAGGCTCTAAATTAAGTTTCCCAGGATTAGCCTCAGGAACGACCTTGTCCTGCTCACCTCTGACGGACTCTCTCTATTTATTGACTTCGGGGAGACCTTCCAGAACACTGAGTTCACAGTTCTAGCAGGCAGAGTGCTCTACAGTTTATTCGAGGATGAATAGTTAGATGAGGGAGTGGAGTGCAGCCCACTTGTTTTCGAGCGGCTGTCAGGCCAGTGTGACCGGGAGCGGCGGATGAAGAGCTGGATCAGCAAGCTGCTGCTGCGAGAGACAAAGAGCCTGGAGTAGGCAATCCTTTAATTCAATAAATAATTTCTTTGATTGTATTAATGTATGAGTTGATTCATTATCAAGCCATTGACTATATTTTGTCGATGGCCTTCATTATCGAATCTTTCTCTCAGAGGCTCTTCTTCACGATCTCCACGATCTACTCGTGATTCTTTGATGCATCTTTGCTCCCTTTCCAAACTTCCTTGCCATTGATCTCCACTCGAATGAGACCAGTCTTGCCTGCGGCAGACTAGCACTCGACTTCAAGCTTGGTGGCCTCCTCGATAGCTTTTTTAAGCGCCTTGGCAGGTTTACCGTAGCCTCATGCACCGCAATACTCTATAAAAATCTTGTTTGATTACATTATTAAAAAAGAAAATTTGAAAGTGATGACCTTAGCCAAAGTACGATTCCTGATAAATCATGAGAAGGTCTGATTCAACAATCAATCCTCTTACAGAGTGTGCAGACGTCCAACTCTTCGGCTCTCGTGCACCAGCGTCTTCACCCACCGCCAGAGATGCTTCAGGCTAAGCTTTGCTTGTTATGGTGAAGCCTGTCTTTAATACAAATCCACCAAACATACCAGGAATTTGTTGATGGTTTTAAAGGAGCCGAGCTTGAAGAACTAAAGACCCTTGTAAAGTTCTTTGGTGCTTTTGACAGAAGCAAAGTTCTAAACTCCACTGAAAGCACTTACCCTGTTATGCACAGAATTTTGCTATTACAAGTGTTAGAGTTTATTTACTAAAATTTTGTTTTATTGAAGTAGTCCCAGCATCCTGTGCTACAGGTCCACTTTCGAGGGGGTTTACTAGCGGACCACGTTGATCGCCACATTCTTTATCCTGCTGAGCTAGAGTTGGCAGTCCTGAAACGCCAGACTCAATTACTCGTGGAAAGTCTTAAGCTGCCTGATGATGGCCTACTTTTAAATAAGTTTCTGTTAGAGGACCATGTTTTTTTATCTTTCTTCCCTGAGTTTGGTGATGATGTTGTCCTCGAACTGACGGACGGAGCAATGGACCCAGGATTTGGTCTGCAGACTTTTAGCCCGCTATTACTTCATAACGATCTATTTATTATCAAACCACATGGAAGAACTCTTTAAAGCATAATTAGGGCCTGACTACTCATAAAAAATAAAACTCTACCCCCAGGTTAGGCGGCAACTCAAACTCGCCAAATTTGAATTGCAGAAGGTACGGGCCAAAGTTAACTACATTAAAAATAAAGACGAGCGTAGCTAGTCTTAATTCAATCAGAAATATAGGAAGGAATTGAAGCTAGGTGAGGCCCGCAAGTTCTCTTAACAAAATAAAGCTTTGAAGCACTTGTGGCGAAACTCTTAATAATAAAAAATTCACTATCAGCAGGAGTAAGTGAGGACCATTAAAAAATAAAGGAAGATCAATCAAAAGATGGTTTAAGCTTTATCTCTCTCACGAAAGCGGGTGGAACGCTCCAAAGTGAAGGCATCCAGCCTTGTTAATTCTTTCTCAATCCAGTCCCAGCGCAACAATTTGCTATAAGAAAAAGTCCAAAAGGTTTAGAATATCAGGGAGGACAGGGAGCGAATCAAGGTAAACATGACTAGGTTCTTCGAGCTAAAGCATGCTTAGGTTAAAAAATTTAGAGTGAATTAATAAAAATTAAAAGCAGACCAAGCGCTTCGCGAGAACGCCCTTTTGGAAAGACTATCCCGTAGAGAGAAGGAGCTGCTGGAAAGAGTGTAGGAAAGCAGAGCCCAGCACTTAAATCAAAATTGACAGTGATTTGATTAAATACAGTTATAATGAATATAAACCAGCCCTGCCCACAAGATGGATTCTAATCTGATTAGGAAGTCCTCCAAAAGTCTGCATAAGAGACTCCTAATTTAAAACTCTTATAAGCCAGTCTTCCCCCCTCTCAGAATCGGCTCTAAAATCCTGCAGTTCCCTTTATTCCTCAAAACAAACGTTCCCTCTACCATGACATGGTGACGGGGTGGCGGCCCCAAATTCAGTTGCCCACACCTATCCCGTTGTGTTTCGAGAATGGACTGAGCGAAGAGTTGTAGGATATGAGGGGCTACAGATTGATATACTTGGGGCCTCGGCCTTCAACTTCTTACTTTTTACACTTAAATAAGGATTACGATTTTCCATATAGTCACATCAAGAGGAGAGCCTAGTCCCCCAGAAAACCATTTCAGGGCCAATCAACAGAATTCAAAAATGTAGTATTTGATGGAGATTTTTAAGCAGGCAATCTTTAGGCAGTCATTGTCTATGCTAAGAACTAGTTCGACCTTTTTACAAGGGTAGATACCAATACTAGAGGACACAGACAGTGGTTCAATTTTAAAGTCACATCCCTTAGCGCAGCCACCATTCGTTTCAACATTTGGGGGTTTAAGGCGAAATGCCTTTACCAAAGAGGAATGAGACCATACGGACTTTCAAGTCTGAGGGACAAGTGGGAGCAAGTTGGTCTCAACATCTAATTCAGCAGATGCTCGCTTAAAGCACACTACAAGGGGAACGGACGAATATTTGAGTAAAGTTCATAATTAGAGCTAAAAAATGATGAGCAGGCTGTCGTTCGATTATAACTTCGCTGCAGATTAGACTTTGCAGCTGGCTTACTGCATACCCTATACCTACTCCAGGCTCATCTCTTTCATTCAGACTTGCAAAAGTCATCCCTGCTTTCAGACTCAACAGCTCTGTCTCTCCCTCTCTGGACTCTAGATCCCTATCCTGACTATCACAGAGCCCAATCTTTCAAAGAAAAAATGTATTGTTTTAAACGCAAGAACACATCCAGGCTAGTCCAACAGCTCCTTTATGATGGAGGGTTTAATTCGCTTCCTATTGTCAAACTAAACAGCTGCCTAAGTGCTCAGAAGCAGAGTTGATTTTAGAATAATCCCTATGCTCAACCCTGACGGTGTGGTATCAGGTAACTACAGGACCGGAATGGCGGGCACTGATCTAAATCGCATGTTCCTCGATCCCGACAATTAGGTTTTTCCAGAAGTGTCCAGCTTAAAAGAAACAGTAGGCCGTCTGAAGCGCTAGTTCGGAAAGGAGTTCCTACTTTTCATGGATCTGCATGGCCATTCAATAAAGAAGAACGTGTTTATGTATGGCCCTCAGTTCAGTATTACTTAGAAGGAGTACTACTAGTGCAAAATATTCCCCAAACTCCTGGCTGATAGGACCAACATGTTCAGATTTTTTTCCTGTGTATTCAGGCTGGCTGAGTGCAAGTAGACAACAGCCAGAGGAATTCTCATGAAGAAGCTCAAGATCCCATTATGCTATACCATCGAGGCCTCGAACTCTGCCTTTTACTGCCCTGCGGATAAAAAGGACTATCAGTTCGATTAGTAAAGTTTTTTTAAGATGGGAAGACACATTTTGGAGGCGCTAGATGATTACCTCTCGTTGCTGATAAAGAAAGAGGAGAGTATCCGACTGAGGATCTTGAATCGGCAGAAGGCCAGGGAAAAGCATGCCTCCCTCTTCAACCCCATCCTCAGAATTATGGAAGAGATCAAAAGACTTTAGAAATAGAATCAGAAAGTCTAAAAAGAGTTTGATGATCTTGAGGTGTAAGGACAGAGCGACTGCTAGTCTGAAAGCAATGACTTGGAGCCCGATAAAAGGAGAATTCTCTTTACTGCAATCAAACGAAAGGAGGATCCCAGCAATATCCGCCTTCTTGAGAGGATGTCGGCAGCTCGAGATCGCTCTAGGATCAGACAATAAGAAAAGCACCACGACTAGATCACATCTCCATTCAATTTCAAGCATAAAAAATAATACAAATAGTTCAAATAGGAGAGACAGTCGTAAAAATTAAGGGCGCCCGGCATCAAGCCGGCTCTAACTCCCCTCAACTTCCAATTCGACGACCCGCTCAAGGAGGATTAGGATAGTGTCATGTTTGCTAATACTGTATTTGTCAGAGAACCAATTCAAAGAAAAAACCTTATCCCAGGAACTAATAGGTGCAGTCCATTCAGGAATTTTATGTCGCCTGGACCATTAAAGCGCAAGCAAGCGCTAAGGACGAGCTCATTCATTTATGGGCAGAAGTGAATATATTAATAAACTTAATCATTTGGCCCGGACTTTAGGGACATTGTTCATCATGTTTTCTTTGGCCTGAAGGGTGGGGTTATAGGTCGTCTATTGGCAGCTGCTTCTGACTTTAAATCCAAATACTTTCGGGATATAATCCTAAGTCTTTTTAATCGGTTGGAGTTCCTTATACCGCATTAAGAGGATGTGTGGAAAGGATGTGCCGAAGTAAGCCCCGTCTGCGTCCCGCATCTTCTTCTTGGGCTGGTAAACCTAACGGCATTTCGGACAGTAAATCTTCACTCTAGTTGTCTTGGATGTCTAAGCCATGCCAATTGGCAGGCAAGGCGAGTTCTAGCAATAAACTTTTGGACACTTTCCAAATTTACCTTGCAGGTATTTCTACCTCATGAATGCCATTCCTTTCTCAGTCAATACATATTTGGCATGGAAACTCCCGTACACTTCACTGGCCTATCGATAAACTCTAAGGAAATGCTCGTTCTCAAGCTAGTGGTCTTCGGGCATTTCTGGACTCAGAATCATCCTCATGGACTCTTTGAAGCCAGGGAACTTATCTTTGAAGTCCATGTAATTGAAGGGGTCCCGAATGAATTCAACGTCGATTTCGCAGTAAAATTAGTGATCCTCCAAACTGCAGTACCACTGGATCCACCCTCCTGAAAGGTCTTAACTTATTTCTGACTCTTCAGACATTCAATTTAAATTTGAATTGCAATCAGTTTCTCACCGATGTAAATATCGAGCTTTCGTTATGCCGTCCTATTGACTTTGCCGTCTCTAGCAGCGACATCGCGTTCACTCTAAGCTATCTTAGCTCAAACAACACTGTCAAGGTTTACCCGGCCTGTCCCTCAGAAATCCCCATAGCCTCGATGCTCTACGAACTCTCTTTCACAGAATCGTCGAGCAAATAGTGTTTCATATTCATTTAACTGATAATCAAGACTAAGATGGCAGCATCTAAACCATAAATGGAAACTATAAGAGTTAGTTGACTGTCGGCCTATTTTTGGGAAGCCATTGAAGACACTGGCTTATCATCCCGACCACCCTCGTATCAGCCCACTAGAATAATTATGGCAGAGGCCGTCTGAACGCTCCTTGTTTATTCTTTATTTCATTGATTCTATGGCATTTTTAATAAATTTAGGGAGGAGGAGGCCCTAATATTTCGATGAAAAGCTTCAGAAGTTACTTCTAATCTTAGGCAGGAAAAAGAACGGCTCCTGAAAGCAGCTCAGCAAGCAAACATCCCACACTCCAAACGTCTATTTTCTCGTCGTAGGGGAGCCCTAGGATTATTTATGGAGCTCGGTAGAATCTGCTTTGGATATAATTATAAAGTCTAGGCTGATTTTTAAAGCAGCTGGATCCGAAATCTATCAACTTTATTTTAGTTTTGTTTTCAGTCTTAAGCATTACATTCTAAGGCTTGATGTCGCAGTGAAAAATTCCTATTGACAGCAGCTGACTCAGTCCATTCAAGACTTGAAATATTATTTTATGGATGTTAGAAACAGAAATTCCTCTGAAATTAAAATTCCTGATGAGCTGATAAAGGTTAATTGAGAGGAGCTAGAATACAATGCAATAATGGTTTCTAAACTGGAAGGCTGACTTGATTTAGACTAAGTTTTTGCACAGACTGCTCTTCTTAACAAGCCTCAAGATCTCGATCTAGCGGGAAGCTATATCTTTATAGTTTTTATTATTGCTCAAGATCTTTACGGCATATTATTTCTTGCTTCTGTGATCATAGACCTTGAGTACATGCCCGAAACTCCCTTTCCCAATACTTTCAATCACTTCGTAACGGTATGCCAGGTGGTCTGATATTATCACTTTGTAATTGCCGTCGATGTCATCATTTGATGCCCACAATGATCTACTTATTTTCTTTTGGTAAATCCCTAGCCAATAAATTGTATTGTATGCAGTGATTTATTTCAGTTCTTACTTTGTAAGGAGATGCTTAAACTATGTTACTAACTAGAATTGACTGATTGGCAGATTCAGCTATTTTTTTTAATGATTTCCTTATTTTTTAATAATTTTTTTTGAAAAAGACAGCTAAGGGAGATGTTAATTCTAATCGCTTTTGTTGAGAATTTCTGACTTTAAGCGGTTTGATACTGATTTATACCTCGGCCTGAGAGGATTTAAGTGAGGTTGTTTGAGGAGAGAAATCTTTTTGCAAAAGGGATATCTATTTCTTCTAAGTATAAGCTAAAATTCTTGGTCAATTTATTTGCTCATATTAAATTCAAAATGCTCCGATCAGCCTGTTTCTTTATTTTAACAATTACTGCTTCCTCGCTTAGAGTGTTTAAAGCTGAATGACCTCACTTCTTAGGCAATCTCTCTATATCTGTTTGATTCGCTCGTTTAGCATTCTTGTGAACCCTAACGAATAATTATTTAGCCTTTATCGCAATTATTAGTTGCGCTTGCGTAATCGCATCAATTACTGACTAGCCTAATTATTTTATGACGATTTAGTCTTTTAAAACTTACGGATGGGGGAATGAGAGATCGCTTTATTTATTTTTTTTTAATTGCTTATGGCTGATAAATTATTTTAGTTCCTAGAGGAATTCCTTTTGAGTCGGATTTAAATTTATTGAAGGAGGCGATTAGTCTAGGATATTTTGTTGGGGTCTACTTGGAACTTGGTTTCCTTTTCGGTAATTTTGAAATCTGGCATTAATAATGATATAAAGGCCTCATTTTTCTTAAAAATTAAGGCTAGTTATTTTAAAGTCCAGGAAGGATAATTAATATTTCGATAACCTCCACAAACCCCAGGACTATTGGCAGCGCTTCAAACCCAAAATTAAAAATACCGAAGAAAGCTAGTTATCGACTTAAAATCAGCTATCAATAGAGTCGCGAAAGCTAGAACTTAGTTCTAGCAGATAATTCATGATGAGGTCTCGTTAATTCAAGAAATAATGTTAACGCAGACAAAATGGTCGGCACGATTGGATCGAAACGGCTTTTAATAATAAAAAAAGGTAATTGATAAAAAAGAATTATATTTCGATTAACAAATAACAACTCAATCAGTATTATTAGCATTATTTGAAAAACACTCAGTTCCTCAAACAAAAATAAACTTAATTGATTAGATAGATAAAGTCTGTTATCCGGAATCATAAGCTTGACCACCACTCCATCCAAAAACACTTTTTGAAGGCACATTCCAAGTAGAAAAAGTTATCCCTTAAAGATGTAAAATCCCTGACTAAAATTTTGCCTCCATAAACATCTAAACAATCAATATAAATTAGCCTGATCTCAGATCATATTAAGTTTAGAAGTAAAAAGAAATTAACAAGGAATAATTTACAGTACAACAAAGTTACGATCGGATAAAAAAAATAATTTAAATTAGAGATACGCAAAAAGCAATTAGAGTAAAGATTTGTACACTAATTTTGGCAATCATGTCTAAAAGGCCATTTCGATAACAAAACATCTTTAAAGTTCATTACCTTTGTGAAGTTAGTGATCAAAAGGAGCAAGATTTTCTATGTCTGCAATAGACTCGTTTTGAATAGCATGGAAAAAGTGGTATTGGCTACGAACATTAAGGATTAATAATTAAAGACGTATTTTAAATTTTGTACATACATTTTGGACAAATTCAACGATCTAATAAACTTAGGATTTTAGAAAAAGGTGCTTTTAAGAGAATAAGTGATCTAGTAAAAGGAGAGGAAGAAGCTGAGCAGATACGGAGATCTAGTTATTAAGAATCTAGGAATTTACTAAGATAAATAGAAATAAAGAGTTAAATGGAAGCCCAAAGCATCTTTTTCCAACAAATTTTACAACCTCAGGCAGTTCGAAATTTTTGATAAGTCTCAGTCAATTAAGATCTCACTTAAATAAATTATTGCCGCTTAAATCAAAAATCTAAGAGAGAATTAAGCTCAATAGATATCCCTCACTGGTGTAAAAATAGCAGGATAGAATATCCGTTCGCATTAAAAATAAGTGAAGAAGGTATCAATCAAGAATTTGATGTAATAGATTGAAAAGAGATAGGGAGAAAACTAAATCACTTATATCAGGAGGCTAGTCAATTTCAAAAGGAAATTGCTCAGGACCAAATACTTTACAAATTAATTTATTTACTAATCAGCCTAAGAATAATTAAGCGAAGCTAAGAATTAAAAGATTTTCAAAAATAAGGACACTTAAATTTAAAAAAATCAATAAATAATAATTCATTAAATGCAGGATCCAGTCAAGAATGTCTCACCCCCAATAATGAGGTAATTTGAAAAAAAGCATGTTTAAATAAAAAAGGATAAAAACCCTTACTTTTAGAACAAGGTCACTAAAAGTTTTTAAAAGAATAAAAAACATTATAAAAATTTGTAAGGTCCTCCTCTAAAAATAACAAGTTATGAAAATATTAAAAAAAATAAAGTTGTTAAATTAAAAAAACCCCAACCCCTAAATAATTTAAGTATTAGCAAGTTATAATAATCAACCAAGATTGTAAGAAAGAAGACTAGGATGCCTAGGAGGAAAAAGAATCAAAACTAGTTTGATGAGCGACTTAGCTAAGGATCCCTAAGTAGTTAGGAAGGGTAATAGTAGCAGAATTCTAGTGAGGAGAGCTAGTACTAGTTTGAATAACTTCAAACTTAAAGTTAATCCTCCTCAGTCTAATAGTAATAAAATTAGGATGAGTAGGAGTAGCTCGATTAAGTTTACGATTAGGATAAACTTAGAGCAAAATTTACTTCAAAAAAAAACTCTATTGTAGGTTCCAAATAAGGGAACAAACTCTCAAGTTAAAGGAACATCAAAGACCTGGAGAGGCACAAATTCAAATAGAGGGAAAAAGACTGCAAAGAAAAGAAGAAAGGGACTGACAAGCTCTTAAGCAAGAAATAAATAAAAGCTAAGGTGATAAGGAATTGTGAGATGTAGTATTAAAAGATCTTGATTAAATTGCGCTAAGGAGTGGGAGGGTCGATAAAAACGATGAAGAACAAAATGAAGGATTAGATGGCTACATTGTTCGAGTTGCTGCCGATACGTTAAAAGTAATAAGTAAAAGAATGTAATTTGTTAACTAGTGCTTAATTAAATGTAAGGACTCTCCCTTAAAACTTAAAAACTCATCAGCAATGACGATATGGATTTAGATTAGCAAGTCTATAATTCCATTTATCGCTTAATGAAGGAATACAAAGCTTATTACTCCTAAATAGCTCCTTATAAAGGACCGGCTTGCCTATTCCAATAATAGACTTAGCTCATGAGGATAAGTCAGTAAATTTTGAGATTTGCAGCCTAAAGTTAAACTGTGGATAAAGCATTGCCAGCTGGGATTTCGCTTTAGGAAATGAATCTTAGGGCGTCTCCTCTGAGAAAGATATTTTATGTTTTAGCGGAATTATTATACAAACAGAGGAAATGATTATTTATTTATTCAGAAGGGTCTATTGGCTTGGTCAGAGGGACAGCTCATTTCTCTCCTCACCTTGAAACGATAATTGCCTTTTTCAGTGAGGGTTCCTTGGATGAGGTTCTTCTAAAACATATCCCTTATCTCCTCCCCAAACACGACCTTCTAGTGAATCTAGACTGGATCTTTGAGATGCGCATTCTACTTTATCATCTTCTTGGCTTAGAGTCTCAACTTATGGAACATCACATAGTCCCCTTAGAAAGTTCGCATCATTGTCTTCATCAATCTCCTATAAAAAGCCTTTGCACAGGGCTACATTAATTTTCAATAATCGATTTAGGGAGATTCTCTTGCTTAACCCTTCTTTTCCTAAACCTCTACTTTCTACGTCACTCTCCATGACTTTCGCTTCTCGGGTTCATAAGCTCTCGCGTCACTTCGCTCCTCAGTCTGCCTTACATCATTTGGAGCTTTGAATGCATATTGCCTTTAATTGTTTGAATATTTAGGGTTGAATGGCCGTTTAATCCCATCCTAGTTATACCTCTAACCATCGTTATTCCTCTATCCGAAGTTTTTTTTGTAACCGCCTCGTCTCTAAAATTAATTTTACTCCCTATTAAATCTATCTCGGTTCCATGGCTTTTGCTGGAAGGGCCTTTAGCCCCTTTAACCGTCCCTCTTCATATGATATGGCCTCTCTGCCTATTTCTACTGACTCCTGTCTGTTCGGCGCTGCCAGTTTTTTTCACCACTCCATTTTTTTTCTTAGTTATTCTCCCAATTTCTTCCCCATTTTTTTTAGAATTGATTTTAATGCCCAAATGATGTTCTATTTTGGAAGGAGTCACCTTCTCTGCTGAAATTATTATTTTTTTATTGGAATTTATTGTTAAAGAATGGTTTGGCAGGTTGAGACTATCTTGAATTAACTTCTCCTTATTATCTTTATTTCTAAAACCTCTATTTTTATTACCTCTATTTTTATGACTATAATTGCCTTAATCTTTATCTCTATCGCTATTGTTGCCATTATTAAACATTTTTCTCTTTCTCATCAGACCTATTATAAGTATTTGTTCGTCCGAAATTAAATTTGAAAGGATTTGGCCTTGGCTAATCCTCAATAATCCTCCTCGATTATTTACTCTTGCTAAAGTTAAATTTTATTCCGTCCTTCTCTTCTGCCACGAGTTTCGGTTGAGAAAACATTGAAGTTTCCTTCTATTTATCAATTATATCTTGCAATCTCGCCCCGAAATTAAACAATTTGGGCATTGCAGATGGTTCTGCTAAGTCTAAGGCTCCTTAGGCGAAAGGTGATTTGATAGGCTATTTTACGGTTTATATCTCCTTTTCGTTGATAAGCTAAGCTTGATTATCAATTGGCTAATCAAGCGCAAGGATACCATTAGCCTGCTAAATTTTAATATTTTTTTGATGGTTTTTATTGAATTAGAAAAATTTTAGAAGGTAATCTTTTTTTTTATTTTTTTCCTTTTGTTGAATGCTGCTCTTTATTGCCAGGTGATTTCTTATACCCCTTTGACACTAAAGGCATTGGCATTTTTATTAGCAAACTAAGCAAATCCAATTTTAGGCCAAATCACCTAATTTTCCTGGATAACCACTCTCTTGGATGCACCTTCTGCAAAATATCAACTTGCACTTTGATTTATTGCAGCTGATTTTAAATTTAGAATTAGTTTATTTACAAATATGGCATTAATTAAGGGTCTATTTGATTCGCTGAGCCTTTGCTTTGTTACATGAGCTGCAGTTACATTTTTAAAGACAGACCGGACAATCCAATTTTTATTTGTGGATATCCATAATGATAATATCACTAAAGCCGTATTAGTGGCGCAGACATTTGTGGCAAAAGAAAAGCTTACATTCTATTGATTTACACTTTTATCCAAGTTCTTAAGAAAATTGAAATCTGCATCGATGACATTTCTTGATCTTAATGCTGCTTTTGATCTATTCAATCTTGCCTATTGACTAATTTATATGCTCTGTTAGGCAGAGTCTCTAAACTTACCCGTTCTATAATCTGGAATTATTTTTCTTTAACCGTACTCGCTCTCGCTCCTCATTTAAACTGAATACATAGGTGCTCTTAATAAATTAGTGCTAATTGAATCGATTTTTTAGACTCTCAGTCCTTATTTATTTGTATACTCGCTCAATAACATCTTCTATAGGTTTTTTGGATCTTTTTATGACTCCAGTCATACCGTAGCCGACATTGAGCAATCGTACAGCCTGCTTGACCTATTCCTCCCATGTCCGCTCTTCAGCCTTCCTTTTGCATTACTCCTTTATAAATTTATGAAAAGGCTAATTTAAATTAGAAGATATCTTCGTTATTTGCTCAGCACTCATGTTCGATAAGGGATTGGAAACAGTCCAAATGAACTGTCCTTAGGGGTCTCTAATCTCTACCATAAACTTCAATAGAGACAGAGTTTTGGGATCTGTTGAAAGGAAAATTACATTCCTGGATTTTTGAGTGGCTGCTTAGGCAAGTGCCTGAACAGCCAATAATTGAATTATAGAAGGGTTCGTATCCTTTCTTACAAATGACTCATACGAAATATATGAATCCTACAAAAAATCGAACTGCTTATAAAAGGACGTTTACTTTATTTCAGCTGGGATGGGCTCGATTTCTACTATCGAAATTATTTGGGATAAAATTCCGTACCACGACTTCTTCCTTTTAAACAATAGACTTAGTTCCTGCTATTATTAACTGCCGTAGAGTTGCATTTTGCCTTCTATTTATTTCGATAGCTGCACGGCCAATTCCACAAAACCCAGAAATTTGTAGGAGAGCTAGAAAGGAAGAATGAAGCTTACTTTGAAGCTCTTGAAGTAATCAAAAATATAAAATTTATAGGAGGAGAGTGCCTAGTCTTGAATTCTGACTGGAATGAAGGGCTTGGGCTTGAAATTTTAAAATACCTATGACCTTGTAAAAAAGGAGAGTTTAACCTATATACCTTATGGATATTTCCCTTTCTTTAAAAACATGTTCTTGTTCTATTACAAAATTTTGGCCTTTCTCTTTTTCACAGGGTCAAGGTCAACGCATGTCGATACCACTTGGCTATCCACAAATGAAAATCTTTATGCCTGTGCTAATAATTTAGTGGCAACTGCAATAAAGCTCCCTCCAGGAAAAACTTTAAGCTCAGAGAGGGCAGCGAGAGGATTAGTATAAATACAGCAAACTCCGCTTTCCATGAGACTGAAGAGCTTGTTGTAGATTTGATTGTACTGAGTGAGGTCATTGCAAAAGTCACACACTGAAAAAATTTAACATCCTATAGTTGAATACAATTTTAATGAATCTCCAAGCTACCTTATTTACTTACCGAACAAGGGGGCTAGTTTACTGTTATTCAAGTCTAAGTAAAATTAGCCGAACGGACATTCTGTTTACCCAGTCATTGTGGCTATAGACACTGGAAGTTTAATTGAACTTAATTTGAATCTTGGCCAGGCGGCCCAACAGAGGCCTTATGAGATGAGCATTGGCCTTATAGCAATAATCTTACAGTTGAACAGAAATGTTCGGACTATATAATTATTTCCCTCGAATTTTAGGCTTGTAGTTACCTAAATCAGCTTGGATCTCAACCAATTTTCTCTGCTTATCAGAGAAAGCAGCTTGTGAATTTGATCCCAACTGCAACTCTGCTCCTCAAACTCTTAGGCGCAAGAGAAGATACTGGGGAGGTGGTTCAAAACGTGGTAGTGGGAATGAGGGGGAATGACCAGAAGGTTCTGGGGAGTGGGGGGGAAGGAAGAGAGATTGGTAAGGGAGAGAAAGGCAACGTTGGCTGGAAAGGCCATATTACCTTCAATTCTTTTAAGCATATATAATTTCACCTTGTCTAATTTGCGGTTGAAATTTAAATGTTTCAAAATTTCTTGGAACACCTACTGCACATCGGTCTCATTTCCTCCAAAGACTTCGCACGCATTCAGCTGAGGCCTGATGCTATTCGCGAAGTTGCTCTCCTTCTCGCCAATCTAACGTTCTAATAGGCGCTAGATAGGACCCATTAATTGCATAAACACTTCGCTATGACCGAATAGTAACCCACCACCGTCTTTATATAGAGGAATTCGATATATGATGACCTGGCTAAATTATAACACCTCAAGGAACAACTGTAAAGAGGTTAAATAACAGTGAAATAAGCTGATAAAATTTTGGACTCACTAAAAAAAGAAGGCAAGTAGAATAAGCTCTAACTCAAACCGTCTGAGCAAAGATTAAAACGAACCACTTCTCAAGACAATTTTTTTTGTAATCTTTAAAAATATCAACAATTAAAGCAGGATAAACTATAAAAGCTTCGGCAAGAATAGCTTAAGAAAGCAACCTTTAGTCCTCGATTTAATCAGAAGAGCTTGCGACTTGCTTCAAAGAGCAAATAATAAGCTTTATATTCGCAACTGGACAAAAAATTGAAGGAGCGAAATAAAAAAATAATTAAGCTTTTGGTTTGAGCAGTTTTGAATTTAACATATCTAATGCTATTTATCATCTTTGAAAGTGCACTCACACTTACTCTTATCAACTTCAACTAGATACTCCAGCTCACCCTCACTCCTTACCTGTTCCCTCTACACTCATAATTCGCCTTCCAACCTGACAACTTAGTCTAGTTTTCTCCCATATTTTCACCCTATCCACCTAAAATTTTGACAATAGACCAGAATATGTCTAGTTTATACTACGACAGTTCTCCCTACCAACAGCAGTTCCTTTCCATCGGACTCGGCAGAATTTCGGAGTCAGGAATTAAAGCTTTTCTCGGCTCTCAAAAACTAAATGAATCTTGGACTTCTTATTCATAAATTGTGCTAAAGTTCGGCATATTTAATAAAGCAGTTTGCTATGGTTCTGTAGGTTCTATAAACAGGACAGCCATTGTTTACTGTCATTAAAAATAAACGAAGACCAATTTGTTTTTCATTATAAATTAAACCAGCACTGTCAAACGAACGTAAATAATTTCGGTATAAGGATTGAATATGCATATGAGACCTCTAAGTATAGGCAAACTAAAATATTTTGTTTGTTTGGTTATTAGCTAAATAGGTGGCGTTTATTCAGTTTACAGGCTTAATGAAACTCTCTAAAAATAGTATTAAGAAATTGAAGATAACGCTCTGAACTTTGATACTAACCTGAATAGAGTTATGAAGCTTTACACTGATCAAGTTAAACTCCTATAATTTGATCCTTATTTTAAGAAGTTTGTTGAATCATAAGTTATAGCAATTTAGCCTCATATATTTAACCTAATTAAAGCATTAGACCCTCAATCATTCTTACTCGCCACTAGCTCCACCTTGCAACTTTACGATCTGAGAGTTTCCAAAACTTCCATACGAACTTACCAAATACCTTAGGGGACTATCCTTTAAATTCATGTCAACGAAGAATGGATTGTTGCAAGAACTTTTACGCGAGTATACTTATTCAGCGTGTTACACTCCTTCCCTGTTTAATTTTGGACTATTGATTAAACTCACATAGTCAACTTGATTCCACGAGAAAACACATTAATTTTTATAAAGGGAAATCAAAGCACTTCATACAAGATCCAAAACCCAACCTTTAAAATAAATTCTCCTCAAGGAAATTTTAGTATTAATGTAAAGATAACTAATCCTGAGCAATCTTCCAGCTTTGATGTAGAAATTATGACCCCTTAATTTCTTGTCCCATTCCAGATTAAAGAATTCCCTCATTTGCTATCACTGAGCACGAGCAAGTTCATCGAACTTTAAAGCTTTTTCATGGGGAATTAACTAAAATTTGAATTTTAAGCTTAAAGCGTTGACTCATTGTAGATTTAGCCCTTTTCTGTTTAGTTAAAAAATCTGACTCCTTTAATCAATGAAATCGAACAAAGAATTTTCAGTTCTGGCAAAAATAAAATATCCAGATATGCTTAAAATTAAACATTTTTAGTAGTAGATTAATGCGATGAAGTCCTATTCAATTGCACAAAAAGTTTCGCATTTAATAAAAATTTTAGAACTCTCCTCACAATTTTTAATCACTAAAATGGTTGTATCGCTTTCGCAAACAACAATTCAATGATGTTCTTGGATGTAAGCTGTTCTTGGGGATTATTCACTGTTATGCTGCCTAACACAACTCCAACCAGATCACTTCAATTTTTAGGACCAAACGTATTGTTGTTGACTCGCTAAGACAACTCATTTTCTGGATATATTTATCAGCAGTCAGACCAGCTATGTAGATTTCTATTCAACATCACCGCTTAAAATGGAACTCTTTTCTACAATTAAACTAGCTTTTAGCCTCAGACTATTAAGACTCGAGGCATTTACATAGCTTTATAGAATCTTTAGCACGTGTTAATTTTCAAATTCCATCAATCTTAGCCACTCCTCATTTCTAAAATTAATCACGGAGGAAGCGATTTCTAGCTATCAGCAGAGGGGTTAGTACTCATTAGTAGTAAAGGCCCAGTTCGCATATATGATATTCACTCCACTAATCTCATCAAATAGTATTAGCTTTAGTTATAAGTTAACTCATATGATTACAACCCCTTAACTGGAGTGCTAGTTCTTTATGATGGCGTAAATTCAATCATTCTTGATTTGAAAGCATCTCCGTTTACCCAGCCAACATACAATTTGGAGTTCAGCACCTAGTGGATAGCAGGCTCACACAATAATATAATTTGCCAAAATACTAGCTGCCTGCTAATTCACAAAGAAAGGGGAGTAATATTGAAGAATAAAGCTGAGAGTCAGTAGCAATTTTTAAAAGAGGAGCCACTTCAACTCTCAGTATATAATAAGGTTGGGTCAATCTAAAAAAAAGGGGTAATCCAACTAATTTCTGCTCAAGATAGCATCAGTTCAACTACCTCTAATTTGTAGCTTAAGCTGAAAAGAACTGCAATCATTGCCATTGATGATCTGCAATTGTACAAAGGGACAATCTCCTAATTCGCAATTTATTCATCGCAACCTTAACACATTTCGATAACTCAACAACATCTTCGTAGTGTTTAGGATACTCCTTAAGCAGGTGCTGTCCTTAACCTGGATCAGAAGTTGGTCTGGGTGATATTAAACCAATCGATTATATAATATTCAGACAACTAAAGCAGACCCATAGGCAACTTACCCAATGACTTGAATTGCACATCAGCGTTTTCTAATAAATAGGTAGCAGTTCTAGCGTGTACAAACTTCTCTTAGAGTCTGGTCTTCATAAAACTTTAGAACGGAATATTCTTGAAGCCCATTGTCATATCGGAAAAAGACATCCTGAGAGTGCGTATTGTAATCGGCCAATTGTTTGTTTTGACTAGAAACTCATTAATAGGGTTTGAGTTAGGCTCAACCGGTTATATCCAGAAAGTTAAAATAATACCTGATTGGGTAAATGAAACAGAATTTGCTGACATGACTGCAGTAGAAATCGACCAATCAAAAGGGTTCATACTTATTTCAGCAGGATCGTCCCTGTTCCATTTCTAACTTTAAATTTACTAAGAAGAGTGGGAAATAAAACTTCCTAAGCAGATTAATGTTTGGTCTTTGCCCAAGGCCTAGCAGATAGTTTCCTTCGACAATATTATTATATAAACCTCCTTGCTCAATTACTCATCCTCTATAAAGGACGGCTCCCTCCAGATGGAAATTACACTATTCATATCAGGCTCTCAAGCTTACTCTTTAATAACCAAATTCCTATTTCAATCCAAAGGACAGTTCCCTGCTTATTATGAAATTTAATTTATCGTAGCCGAAATTGTGCAAACCTTCATTCCATTTGGAAATTGCAAGCCCATCAAAGGCGCAGCTTTACTATTTATCGATAATATAAACTACTTCTAAGCTATAGTACCTCATAGCTGCATAGATTTCATCGCATATAGTTACTATGATAGAGATGGGGGAATACATTCTAGAGCAAGTATTAAAAATGTAGCGACTTAATATCCCAGCAACAGTGCATTTTTGAGCGATAAGGCTTTGATTCCTGTCTAACAAGGGTACAATTTTTTTACCTTTGAACCATTTCTAATCATCTATGTGCTAAATGTATAATAAAAAACACTAAATTTATCAACTGTTATCTCTGCTCTAAACAATTAGCACTAATCCAACATAACATTAAAGCTAATCTTCCCTGATAATCCAGGTCCAAACCCAGACCCTGTTCCTAGCAAGAGTTTGTGGTGGCTGTGGACTTTGATTGGAGTGATAGGAGGAGCAATAATTGTATTTATTGTAATTAAAATTAAAAATAAAAAGAAAAGGCAGACAATAGACTAAAGTTAAGATTATGAGCGCATTAACTGATTCAAAATATTATTCATGACTGCCATACTTTGTACATGAAAGCCAACAGTTCATCCACTCTCTCTCGCTCGCTTTTCTTTTTAATCATACTCAGCGATTCCTCACCCTATTGAACATTTTTGGGAAAGAGACAGACTAGTGTTGTCTTGGAGAACATCATCCTCCTGCGGACCTGCTAAAATAGCTAGAAGTTGGTGAGGATGATAATTTTTTATTTTTTGACCAATTAATCTTAAATGTCCTAAAGATTAATGATCCTCATTTTTTAGTTTAGAGATAGACCTTAGTCTTTGATCACAGGAACTTGCTAACTCACTAACTAGTCAAATACCTTCTTATGAAATTTACTAATCATCTGTCTGCTCTGATATTGGATTCTTATTATCTTCATCTACTTCAAAGCCTCTCTCTTCAGCTCATGAACTGCTGATTTCATCAGAGCAATCTAGTTCTTAAAGATCTAATTCTGATATCTTTCCTTGAACAAGCCCTAATTTCTGAAAATATCTGGCCTTAGCATATTGAGTGTGTTGAACTATTATTTGAGAGTATTCCATTGATTTTGCAAAATTATAACATATTTCTTTTTAGTAATTAGTTGCCTACAAATTTTAAACTGGGGATCCTATCTAATAAAAAGCTGTTTGCTTTGTACAATGATGACTTGTCCCTAAACTCGAAGTAAATCAAGTTTTTTGAGCAAGTCGTTGATAGGAATGATAGAAATTTTTGATGAAAATCCTTTTTAAATTTCAACAATCTATGCCTTCTTACTTAATTTGGGAAAATTTTATTTTATCAATTAAAGCCAATTAAATGCTAATTAACTTTATGAAATTATGAAAAGTGGCCACTATCCCAGTCCTAAAAAAGCACATTTTAAAGCCATCAATTAAGGCTCTTGCTAAATTCCTTCATTTATTAACAATCTCAAGTTAGCATTAGAAGCCCATTAGAGAGCCTGATGATCAGACTGAGTTGTGGGTCTGACTAAATGATGATCTAAGAGTGAGATCGCTGAATGAAGCTAAAAGGGTGAGTAAAATAAAGTTTAAACTAATGTATTTTAAATGAAGACATGGAGCTATTAAAATTTAGGAACGAAACACAGAAAATAGTCATTGGGAGGATGTTTGAATTTAGCCTTGGGATGGTCCTGCTTGATAATTTAGCAAGCACTTTTAAATTGAGATTTAGGAATTAGAAATCCAGAGGGTGTTTATTTGAAGTAAGCAAGCTTTTGATAGTGAATAGTTGGAACATGCAATAGCAATGTAGAATGATTATAGATGGAAAAGTAAAAAAATTGGGAAGGCTAAAGTATCATCACTTCTTCTAGTCACAATTAGTTAATTATGAAAATATAAACTCTCCTCTAATAGGCTCCCTTTATGCTCTTAGTGAATTCATCCCAGATTCTTTACTCTATTCAGCAAATTTCAAAAAAAGCCGATATGGGCTTACCTGTGCTCAGAGTTTAGGAAGACTGCCTACTTCTATCAAATTTAATACAGTAAATAAAAGAGAATCCATAAAATTTAAACGGAATATCCCTAAGCCATAGGCTACGACTGAGGTTTTAAAAAATTGGTTTATGGTTGGATTTCCAGTTAATAAAAAATCGACTTATGATTTTAGCCCTTTTTAGTGTTTAGAATCTGGTTAGAATACTTAAAGAAAAGATGATGTTTCCTAATCTAAACATCCATCTTAAATAGGAGAAAGGAGTGCCTATCGCTGATTATAATAGCTATTGATATGAGTCATAATTTTATATTTCTCAATATCTAAACGGCTATTAATAAAGTCAAATGATATGAACTATAATTTATCAATCATTGCCATCTTCGATATTTGTTAGGCATTAGAGGACTAGTTCTCGCACTCTAGAAAACAGACATTTTAAGAATGTTATGGAGGTATCCGGCTAAATTGAAGCCTGTTTGATAAGGTTGGCCTTTTTTCCACAAATTATCCAAATCGCCTAACCATTTATGAACCTGAAAATAGTGAAGTGTTACGTACTAAATTATTTTCTTTTCGACTTAACTTCCAGACTAATTTTTAGGGTTGTAAACAGTTTTTAGTTTTTCAACTTATTAATTTCCATCTAAACAGTCTCCCACAGCTGGATCTATCTAATTGCCGAAATCTTTTATAAGCTTATTGAGAGAGAGCAAGTCATTTAGGGAACCTTTAGCAGCCTTATCCAATAATTCGCCGATAAATATGACAATCTTGTGGGCAGATACATCATCGATGCAAGGAACAATAGTGGTTGGCTGAGGTAGTTTATTTTCCTAATAGACGCCGTTGAGGAGCTGTTGTATTATCTATTTGTCTGTGATTGAGTTCACTATACCTAATAATAAAAGCATATTATTGATGGAGGATTTATAACATTTATAATAATACAATCTAAGTGATTATTTTTAAACACTATGCACTGTTTTTTTGCACTGTAATTTGCCATATAATTGTTTTTCATTCATTTAAGCTTTCCAAGGAAATCTTTTTATCATACAAATCAGACTATATTTACAATGTTTATTTAAGATATATGTTATAAAATCATTGATTAAAAAAATTATTAATTTATGCACCTGTATCACCCTATGATGGCCAGGGGTTGGGGTTGGGGTTGGGGTTGGGGTTGGGGTTGGGGTTGGGGTTGGGGTTGGGGTTGGGGTTGGGGTTGGG
>QQSS02234800.1:0-10063 GCA_003687565.2 Craspedacusta sowerbii | reverse complement strand
ACACACACACACACAAACACACGCACACACACACACACACACACACACACACACACACACACACACACACACACACATTCAAGCTTGGCGCCTTGCCTGTGTATAGAAACTTTGCAAGTTATGTTATGTTGTTTTAGAAATATATTTCCATTGTTTTAGAAATCTGTTGGGTTGTTGACTTCTTTCTGTGTGGTCAAAATGAATGACTGGTTGCGATTTATTTTTATCCTTTGGGAAGCATTTTTAACTAATTCGCTAGAGGTTATCAGAATTAACGGCATGTGCAGTGACTAAGCACCTCTGTGAGAAACCAACTTGGCTGCTGCAGTGAAAGGATATTATGGGAAACAGAATTTTTCTAATGAATTGCCGTTTAAACACTAAGTATACATTATCTATTGTACACAGTAAGGTGGGTACGCAGCTTTTCTGTGCGTAAAATTCTTACATCTGCTATGCATTTGCAGTAGCACTATAATTTACTAAAAGGCTTTGTAAGCATCACTTTTTTTTTGAGGGGGGTAGGGGCAGGGTCTGGCATAGTGTTGTTACATTGTTACCTTTTGTATTTCCAGGACACATATATGTTGAATGAGTTCCAAAGTACCTTGGTAAGTCTTCCTGGGTGATTCAGCAAGTTGATAATTTGGTTATTACTTAAGTGTGCAGTATGTTTACTTTCCCTGCACTTTATGTATGCAAGGTGGGCATTAACATTAGTGACAACACTGTTGAACTTATATGTACCACTGTTATAGAGTATTACCATCAATGCCATGCCTTCATTTGTTTTAGCATATCGCTTTCTTCAAAAAATTTACTTGGTGCAGAGGAATCAGATGAAAATGCTCTACATGATTCATCTATAACCTTGAGACATGATTTGAATGGCGATGTTCTTCGAAATGTACCTTCATCAATGCCAAAAACTGGCCATGCAGGTGCTCAAGAAAACAATGGATTTAGTTCTGACGAGTCTGTTCTAACAGTGTCTCTAGATGACAATGTGGAGCTTGAAGTCTTGAGAAACCGCTCAGGTGTAAGATGGATCATTTATTTTTTGCTTATTCTATAAGGTAGTGACACTAATCTTATGTGTAGTCTCCTAGAGCTTTATTAGGTAGGTTTCAAATATTACCTCAAAGTTTGAGTTACATTCAAACATTGGTCCTTGAACACTTCTGCATTCCAAGGTGTAGGATTTGATGCTGTTTATGTATTGCAAAGGGCAGCTAGTATGCCAACCATGCAGAAACTACCACAAATTAAAATCTCACACACCACATTCAATATTTGGTAGGTCACTGCTGATGGGCACTTGAACATCGGTTGTGTATCATTGTGCTTCTATCAGATAAAAGTCTTTAAAGAGAAGTAGAGCCTTTTAAAATAAATGATTGTGAGTCACATGTACTAGTAAAGCCACTTACATACTCCTTGGACGTTCGTTGAGTAATTGAGTAATGCATGAACTCCAGGTTTTATATGGCTCTATAAACATGCTGTCTATTTTTCATGATAGGTAAACCATGCATTCAAAGCTTTTATTCGTGCAAACCCCTCTAAGCAGCTTTTGAGAGGGCAGTTTTGCATGATCTTGAAAGGTTTCTGCTGAGATTGCACACATTGTTCATGTACTTTCTCCGCATTCTTAACTATAAGTTATCTTATATAGTGTCAGGTTTTGTTGTTGTGGTCATTGTTGATGATTTTTGTTTGTCAAAGAAGTGAGACGTTTTCAGCTGTCTGTAGTTTCAGTTATTGCAAGCAGCTTGTAATTCCAACCATATGGAGCTAAATCTTGTTGGCCAGCTACTTATATCAATCCATCACCCAACTCCAGTTTTTGCTGTTATTTTGCGTTTGCTTAGGGTTGGTTTAATTTCATATTTTTGGCATGAATCACTTCACTTGTGGTTTAGAGCCGTGCCTATCTTGTTCATTCTGCCAGAAAGCATTTTCTTCTTATTGTATCGCTCTCATGTGCTGTTGCTATCACAGCAATGGCTATTGTTATGCTGGAGTCCTTCAATCGATATGAACTGAGACCAGAAGGTATGATGGTTTTCTTAGTTTCGTATAAACGCAAATACCGCCTTCCAATATCCTGTGAAAGTCTTTGCGACTGTAGATCTTTTTTTGTCTGGAATTGGGTGCAATTGCTATTACTATACTTTCGTTTAGTGTGGCATTTTCTTGTGGTGCTAAGACTTGCAGGTTTATTCAGTTCAGTTGGTAAGTGTGAGTGCGTTCTGTATCGTTCGGGCATTGTGTTCTCTTTTCGTTTTTTTGTTTTTTCCTTTGTTTTGCATCGACTTGACTCTTGGTTCCTGCACTAGTTTGTTATCGGCTTATCATCTGTTTTTCGGTTTATTGAAGTGAGATTGTGGTAGACTAATTTTATGGTCTAATAATGGCGTTTGCTGTTCATTATTGTTCTTCCTATCTATTTTTTTTCTAATTCGTTTTCAACTTGCTTTTTCTTAGAACGTACGGTTATTGGATGTGTTTGCGTTTGTTTTTGTAGTTCGCTATGCCTGTTTTGCCGTTTTCCCTCTGTATTTGGATGATGCTTTGTGTCTGTGTGATTTTTTTGGCTAAACACCAAATAGATTTTCATCAACTTCGCACTCGTCATCTGCTGTTTTACCCTGAATGCACCTGGCTATGCTCAGATTAACGACACAGACGTATTTGATAGCGTTTTCTTTCACTGGAAGTTTAGATATTAGTTTTGATTTCTTGAAACTGACGGGCTTTATTAACTTGAACGTGCAATAGCATTTTAAAGGGATGTTTTTCAGGTGGATCTGCTTTAAGCCATGGGCAAGCCTAAAGGTATCAAAACTATCCTAGGCTCATGCGATTTTTGAAAATAAAGGTGGCATATTCGTGGCCCTTCTTTGCCCAAAATCAATATGGGAGAATGGGTGTTAGGAGTAGTGCACCGAAGGATTAATGCAAATCGTTTATATTGGCCGCTGATAAGCGCAGTGCGACAAGGAAAGCACGATTGCAGGGTTTGTTGGGGATGCGTTTTGGTATTGAGGCAGGATTGAGACTGGAAATTTTTGAGAGAGACATACGGCGATACTCTGGTTGCGGGGTGGATACCATGTTTTGCAGTGAAAAGAGATCTTTGCCATGCTCCACATAGAAGTTTTGTACACTGGTTTTAATGATGGCATGCGCGCCGACGCTTTTTCGTAATTGCTCCTTTAAAAATTTTGTACCTGTTCCTTCATATCATATTCCTGGCTTGTAAGTACCCGAGTTCTTCGCGTGCCTTGTTAATGCAATGTTGCACTTGATGTTAGTGTTTATTGATGTTTACTTGACGCAAAACCGTTTTTTTCTACCTTTTAGGGGGCTTCTGTGCGTTGTTCTCAGTGAAGTTTGTGTTCTCATACTTAGGACTGGCATGTTTTCGAAGGTAGTGTCCTGCAAGAAAAATTAAAGTACTATTTAGAATAGGCTTTTTAAATATGTAAAAATACATGGAGTTTACTTCATCCATGGAAATCGTTATTATGACTCCTGGTTTTGGGGCGAGACCCAATTAAGTGATGTTGTTACAATTTGTTTTCCTAACTCAATGATAATTTTCGTTAAGTTGTTAGGAATTTTGCCTCGAATCGACCGTATATTTCCTTGCAGTATGCACGCCGGCTTATTTGTTCTAATGGCAGTAATTTTTTGGTCGGTCGCATTTCAGTTTGCCTTAATGTGGTCGATTTAAGAAAAGTTTTTGTTTTAGCTTTGATATGCAAGAAACTGCCACGGTGTTGCAAGCATGTATTAATAAATCGTGGTAGCAGTGAAGGCAATGCGCCAGTAGTTATAAATTTGCATGTGTGTTTTCCTTTTTAGGCAAGGGGACTCGAGATTTGTGCGTATTGTAGCATGAGTTTGAATGATACGTAATGTGGAGCGCGCAGTGCATGCAGACCTTGCGTTAATTGTGTGCAGCTGAAACTCCATTCTAGCTTGTTGGGGAAATAATTACAATGCAGCTCTTGAATTTTTTACTTGGTTGTGACTTCGAGAAGCAAAGCATGCGCCCCGGGTTCTGATTTTCCTTGCGTATTTTATGTATTCTTATTCCCATAGGAACGCTTATCACAGGCGTCACAAGATTTCCGTGGTGTTTAACAGGTTTGTCATGCTGCTCGTTTTTGAAGACGTCTTCCTTCGTCAGTACTTGCGGAGGGTGCGGAGTTCTCAAGAGAGTGACGTATCGGTAAGTATATGTTTTTAATGGGCCAATGGCCTGAAACGTTGGAATTTGCACGTATCCGAGCTCTAAGCCATGTTGCAGTTCTAGCGAGTGCTTTTGGTCTTGCTGTTGAGCTCCTTGCCTAGTGCTTTTGGTACCCCTAGTTGATAGTGAATGTGTTTATATCTGACGGAGTAAACAAAAGGTTGCCAACCGTTGCCTAACTGGAGAGGATTGTTGTGCTTATTTACTCGTATGCCTTTATCTAGATAAACAATTTTATTAGCTTTATATGTAGAAGACTCGTTACATTGCATGATGGCCATACGTACCATAATGTCAAATATGCCATTGCTTTTGAAGTGAATTATGTAGTACCATGTGATTATGCGCTGTCCTTGAACGGAGTTTTTCAGGTCTGCGAATCTTCATGTCTTTTCTTAGGAATGACTTGGCGTTGTTTTGTCCTTCTTTCAGCGAGCCCTTTCGTTGTACCTGGAGTCACCGCAGTTGGATGGTTTATTGTCAGACAGGGTACAGGCGATCCTGCTTTCGCCAGAAGGTCGGTTTTCAGCGGCGTTATTGTCGCTGGGCCAAGTTGCCGGCAGCCGGTTGACCTCTTAATTGCTTGCAGTGGATATTATGTGGTGCAGCTCATTTGTAAAGGGGCGCTGTTTTATCGCAGTATTTATCGGGTTCACATCAGACTCTGAGCGAAGAAGCGTCGGTGGGGTGACGTGGGGTGGGGAGGGGTGATACACTGCTTTGCATGGCATTCAAGCTCTAGCGGATTCGCTTTTAGCGCGGGGAGTTGAAATTTTCTGCTCTTCGCTTCGTCGTTGTTTAGCATTGAGCATCTACACGTTTCCAACCGTCGATCAGCTTGGAGATACTGAAATTTTCCGTGGTTTATCTTATCATCATCATCATCATCATTGTTTTCTTGTATTTCCATTGATATCAGTGTTGTTCTTTTTTTCTTCTGAGCCTGCTAACTACTTATTATCTTGCTTCTTACGATTGATTTATTTTCCTTAGTAGTTTTTAGCAAAAATTTTGTTGTTGCATGTAATATTCACTTGTGGCTAAGATGCCACTGGTTTCTCGCGTAGCACGGCTCCCTCATTTCCTACCGAGAATCTTTGCCCACAGGTTTATGCACTCCCACCATTCCGCTTTGGGATAGAAGTGGTGCATCGTTTACGCTCCGGCTGCTTATATGTCAATACCGAATGTTTTCATATCTGATGCCGCTTCGTCCTGTTTGCTCATCTTCATATTGCTTAACTCTATAACAAGTTGTGGCTGGAGTCGTTAAGCCATCGCAATTCAGCATCGTTTATCGTTTACAAACCCTTCGCCAATGCCAAATCTACGACGTCCGCATTCAAGCAGCGTCATTCCATAGGCTTGTTCGTCGTATAAGTGCATAACTTAAGCAGCGTAAGTCGGCAGAATTTGAAAGTGCTTGAGCTGGGGGAAACAAATGCTACAACAGCAGTGTGCGGAATTCGCGTTAGGCCACGGAATCAAGACTCAAGACTCAAGACTCAAGATGTATTTTCTCAGTAAATGCAAATAAAACCTGTTTGCATTATGAGAAGAAGGCGTCCTCCTATCCGAGGCTAATCAGATTGAAGACGCCACCTCAAAACAACCGTCACCAATACAATTACAGGAAAAAGCGAAAACAAAAGAAACTTTAAGGAACCTTACGACGAGCGAGACCTAACGCCTGAGAAATCCAACACCAAGGAGAAAATATTAGAGGAAAATTTGACGACGTAATTGGAAACGAAACTGCTTACATAAATATGCTTACAACAGGTATTTCACTTGAAGACTATCTTTAGTCGATAAAAAATCTAGTGGAGTGCGAATCAAAGCAGTCCGCGGATCTTTATGGTGCTAATAACCTCAGCCGTGATCCGTGATCATCTGATGTTCTGCTCTTCGGTATGCGAGTCTTTAATGCTCCTCTCCTTATCTCATGTTCAGCCGTTTTCCCCCTCACCCTTTCCCGTATCGACGGAAATAAGAAACTCTAGGTTTCGCATCTAGAGTCTTCTTCCTCTCCTCTCTGAAGTCGATGTTGTCCCCCTGTGGGTGCCCAAAGCCCTATGGCGCCTTGCCTTCGTTTGAACCGTAAGTATGTTCAGGATTTTGAGGTGTCTGCTATTTGGTTGCTCGATGAGTTTTGGTTTGTTAAAATTAACCTTTGATTTTTGTGCGACTTGTCTTTTAGGTTATATCTTCGATTCTCTTGGACTTGAGCTGGGCCAAGTAAAATCGTTCTTCAAGTCTCTTCTGACTACTATTGTAATTGAAGCACACAGTCAGGTAGGAGAACTCCCGGTCGCATGGTATTATGGTTGCCTCATCGCTTTCGTCCCGGTCTGTAGTGGAGGAGTTTTGCTTTGTATTCGCTTTTTTCCCCTTCAAATTTTCGGTTTGGCTTTGGTTTTTCGTATGTTTCGTACCCAGGGCTTGTAGCAGGGATGTTAGAACTTTGACTGCCAGATCGGATCTTCATCCATAACATTTGCATTCGGCCTGTCCTTCTGTGAGAATTTGGGACGTGTTCTTTCTTGTAGATGCACGTGCCGTCCGAATTGAGCGGCCAATGGCATCCGAACGAGTTCAGGAGGCATGTGAGTGTGTTAGGACGTCTGGGTTCAAGAGTGTCTCAGTTCAATATTCGCTCCTGTCATGATGCAATATCTGTTCTGTTTGTTTGTTAGTAGTTAGTTTTTGTTTGTTTGTGTGTTGTGTTCGTTTGTGTGTTGTGTTCGTTTGGTTGTTTTTGCTTGTTTTTTGTTTGTTTTGTTTCTTTGTTTTGTTTGTTTGATTGTATTTTTAGTTTGTTTCTTTGTTTTGTTTGTTTGTTTTGCTTGTTTTTTGCTTTTTTGTTTGTTTGCTTGTTTTTTTGTTCGCTTGTACTTTTTGTTGTTTGTTTCTGCTTGTTTGTGTACGTGTGTGTTTTTGTTTGCTTGTTGTGGTAGCGCTTTTTTTTTTGGGGGGGGGGTGTTTGCTTGTTTGTGTTTGTTTTTCTCGGTTTTGTGGTTTGTACTCTGACTTCAAGATTTTACTACTTGGATCGATGTTGTTTAATTATTATTTACGTACTTTCTCCTCATGAAATCTTGTTTTCCACCTCTGCATGAGAATATCCCCTAAACTTAAGGGCTAAGAAGGAAGAAAACAAATTAGAAGAAATTCTATTGCACAGGGATAGAGGTCCTTGATGGTAAGGAGCCTAATCATCGCTTCTGTAGCTAAGAAATGTCAGTTCCTGTAATTTGTTCGATTACATATTAATGAAATATAATCATTTAAGGTAATTTTCTAAGCCTGATAAACGTGCTTTTGAACGAAAGGAATGCGTTTGCCGTTTGTCTCCGGCTTGTATTCGTCACCTTTATTCCTGAATTCTTCCTTATGTTTAGATCGAAAATATTCTGTCAGAAAAATTAAGCAGTCTGTCTGCAGAGCACATGTCTCATGTAAGTGCCGTTTGAAATTTGATTTGCAAGGAAACGAGCGCTCTTTAACACTTGCCATATGTGTGTTTGTGTACTGGTGTGCGCGCGCTTCAGCGGTTATGTACTGCTGTGTGCGCGGTTAGAGGTGTGTGTAATTGTATGTGTTTGTAATTGTGTGCGCGCGCTTGAATGTGAGTTTTGGTGTGTGCGCGCATGTCTGTGTGTATTGGTGTTTGCACGCTTGAGTTGGTCTGTTTTTGTGTGTACCCTTATCCGTGTGGGTATTGGTGTATTCGCGCTACAGTGTGTGCGTGTGTGTGTGTGTGTGTGTATGTGTGTGTGTGTGTGTGTGTGTGTGTGTGTGTGTGTGTGTGTGTGTGTGTGTGTGTGTGTGTGTGTGTGTGTGTGTGCATGTGCATTGGTGTGTACGCTCCTAGCGTGTTTGCATTTATTTGTGGACGGTTGAGCGCTGTTTTTTTGGTGTGTGCACTCTAGAATGTATGTATTGGTGTTTGCGCGTTTTAGTGTGTGCTTTGGTGTGCGTTTGAGCGTCTGTACTGCTGTTTCCGCACTTGATTGTGTATGTGTGTGTGCGCGCTTGAGATTTTTTTCGTCACGCTTGCGTGAGTGCACGCTTTAGTGCGTGTGCTTTTGTGTGCGCGCCTGAGTGTCTTTGTATCAGGGTGTGCGCGCTCGAGTTCGTGGTTTTGGTGTGTGCGCGCTTGAGGGTGTTCGCTTTTGGTGTGATGATATTGCAGGTTCTACGCATCCGTTCTTTAACGTGTCAGTTATCCGACGGTTGCATCGTGTTTGCTTCGGTCTCACCTGTTGTTTTTCCCAGCCGCAGTGGTCGGTCTGTATGTTCTGAAAATGATAAGCATGGTAATCGCTTACCTTTTTGAGAAGCGGCTGTCCCACACAATCACATGCATAGCCTTATCTGCAACTAATCAGTGACGTGCGTGGGCCCTTAAGATTCGGCGAAGTGCGTCTGGTGTTGGGAAGATGGGGAAAATGGTGAATTTTTATAGCTTTGCGGAATTCAGTTGTATGTACGCGTATGATACAAGCTGGCTGTACTGTATTCAGTGCTCTGAGATGCCGGTGCCATTACATCTTCGCTTGTCAGATGATGGCAGTTTTTTAAGGAACTCCAGAGTGTTAAGCCTTTTCTAGAAAAGCTCTTGAGCTAGCAATGTGGTGGTTTAAAAAAAAAACGGCAACGAAAAACCAAAAGTCGCAGAAAAGACATTCCTTTATAACAACTTAAAAATGCGACGATAGAGTTGAATGACCAATAAAGCCATGCGGGTAGAGACAAGGCTGGAAGGGCAAGCGCAAGAAGGGGCAGCACCTGAGACCAAATAAGGCTATGTATACTAAACAATATAATACTGTACACACACAAAAATAAGTAAATAGAATAATAAATAAATAAGTATGATACACCAACCTGGCACAGATATCAGCCAAACAACTGGTTCTGCTATCTCCGTCTGCTGTTTAACCATGCTTGTTTCATCGTCGTAGCTCGTCAGCGAGATGATGTCTCACCACGTCGGAGCAGTCGTTACTGTCGTGTGCGTCTTGTCGGCGCTAGCAGGCACGATTGTCGGCGTCCTGTTTCAGTTCGCGTGAATGGGACAGTTTCGGGCGCGAGTTTCAAATGGTGTGCTGTGTGACATCGCAAACTGGAGCGCGCGAGTTGGACTTGCTCTCCTGTTCTTGTATGCAGAGAGGGGAGTCTCTAACCTTACGCCCTTTTTATCCATTTACAATTTGGAAGCCGATCACGTAGTTTTATTCGTCTCGTATCGTTTAATTTATGTGTAATTATCACATTAATTTGTTGAAAATTAATTGTGGAATTTGTTAGATTGTCTTTATAGTTGGTCGTTGTCTCCAAGTGTGGGTAACTGAATTTAGTGTGGCTTATGTTAAGTTCAGGATCATTAGAGCCGCAAAGACCGGTTCCAATCAAAAGACTCTAAACGTGAATCCTCGTTGCTTGAACAAGTGCTTTTTTCCAAACTTGTGATTGTTGTTGTCAATGGCTGTATGTAGCTGATCTGTACCTCGAATCCCGTCCCCATGAAGCTGCACTTCATCTATATCTCTAGATTTATTTCTAGTGTTTTCAGTTATTTTTCTTCCATTGAGCGTGTGGAAATGATTGGTTACCGTCGGGTTATCGAGAAACGATCGTGTAATACCTGCCGAAAAGCGATCGATAAGACCTTACGTTTGGTTTTTGAAACTTTGCATTTATTACGAAATTATTAGTATTTTTCAATAACAGCCATTTTATACGTTTCTACCCTATGCATTATATGTAGTTAATGTAATATATATATATATATATATA
>QQSS02234778.1:0-10064 GCA_003687565.2 Craspedacusta sowerbii | reverse complement strand
GGCATCCAAATGGCGCAGCCAATCATTGCAGACTTCCCGATTTTTAGCTGCGCAGTATCGCATGCGGGTTCCCGGGACACTGCCTTCAAACTTACTACTGTACATGGCAATTCCACTATTATTTTGATGTAAGCCGATCTATCCAGAACAACCACTGAATTGCCTCTATCACTATGCTCAATAATCATATCCTTCACTTCATATTTTTTATTTTATTTTATTTTATATTTTATATTATATATATATATTTTATATTAATAATTATATCCTTTGTTCTTAGATTTTTAAGTGCTTAAATGGTAGGATGGTTTGTGCTCTAATGGTACGTTTGGTTTTGGACTTGCATCTGCAAGTTTTTTTTATGATATACAACATTCACGATGAAATCAATCCTACAATAAATTGCACCTAACAGAAACAGCCATAGCATAAGGAGAGCAGAGGTAAGCAAACTGCAACTCAACACAGGACACGCATTGATTAAACCGATAGTTATTAAAACCCAATATAGGGCCCAAATTTAAGTCAAGAATTACGCGAAACAAAGACTAGCACTAACACATGTGTCGGAAGACCTCTTTGCATCTGTGGTGGATTCGATGGTTGCAAGCAGAATGTTTCTGTTAACATCGCTATCACGCTTGCGATTACCATGCAGCAGAATTTTCATATAACATCGGAACAAACATCAGAAACCGAAAGCCCTAATAGGTTAAAAGCAAGTAGGGTGGACTGCGCAGTTACTATTAGTACATTGTATACGTCCTGGGTACCGAGTAATCTGGTACGTCTAAACGCGCCACTAACTGACGAGAAAAGATTTGATTGCTTGATTGCATGATTGATTGGCACTTCCACATTAAAAGCTAAGTTGAAAAGAGTAAAGCTTAAACCACTCATATTTGCTATTGAAAATCTATATAAGTGTTTGATACATCAAATATCTGGATCAGGCATCGCCCAAATAATTAAAAGACTTTTAAGTCAGAACTGCACAGAAAATTCAACAAATTTGTTTTATAAACTGTGCAAGAAAAACTCCTTGGCAAATTTGGAATCGTTGCTAAAGTTTGGGTTAAGTTAAAAGACATGGCTTCCATTACTTGTGATATGTAATGTAGCTTCTTTATTTACCACAACACCAAATTCTTGCACAAATTCAATTTTTAGTCCGTAAAGCAAGGTTTGAATTCATTTGGTGCTAGAAAGAGTAAAAATTTGTTACCGCTGTACAGTTCTGGAAATTTCGTTTTCTGACGTGCATGGTGAGCATTATCTAGCAATATTGATTTTGCCCTTTGAGGCGATTTAGGTTTGAGGCGATTCTTCATATAAATAATAGCAATCAAGCAAGCAATTCGATGATTTCTTTAACGAAACTCCGGTGTTCATTCAATTTTTTCCTCTTCATTTCTGATGCCAGACTGTTGGTTTGAAAGGACACAGCAATTATTTTGGTTTTATTTTCTGGCTTCAATATTTGTGAATAGAGTATTATATTTGTAGATGGAATATAAATCAATTCACACGTCATATCTCGGAATTCTATACATGGCTATACACTGCATATGCGTCAGCAGTATAAAGCAGTATCTAATATCTAAGAAATGGCATCTACAAATCAATTTTAGGATGACTAAGTTTCCCAGACGCCAGGTATGCTATATTTAAAAAAATAAAAGAAGCTATATCATGTAGACACCTCATTATACTGCAAGTAATGTGCAGTTCCTTGTTGTATCATGCATCTATCTTATATCTCTACATGCCCAGGTACACAGATCTGGTCACGTCGATCAAAATTGCGTTGATATGAAGCAGTTCAAGGTAATAAATATCGTGTAATCGTGTAAAAGAATAGAAGATTTCAACTGCTAATTAGCAATTTTTAAATGATAATCTTTAAATCTGGTTAGACCCGATTAGGTTTGATTCATGCTTTGTGCATATAGCAAGGTGAAATGGTTAGAGATGCTTATGAGAGATGTGGAAGTGCCGATTTTATATAGAATTTATTTTTCAGCGAACCGTGCTTCGAGCTTTGCTCTTCCTGATTGGCTCGGCCCGCACTTTCAGCTACATTGTTCCTCTTCTACGGAGTGACACAGGATACTGCCATTCGACGAGGCGAAACTCTTTAACTTCAGGAGGGAAGTGAGCAAGTTGTTTCTAGTAAAGGCTTGCGTAGTTTTGCACTTTTTGTTGACTAAATTGACCAGCCACACGATATGTGTTATTGCTACTTTAATGCATGTAGCTAGATCACCTGGAAAATGGCAAGAAGATTATATTGAACTTTGGGAAAAATTTAGAAACCTTGAAGAGTCTGCTATTGTGAATCGCGTGTTTTTGCTTGGACATTTCTGAAAATGGGTTGTACAATAAGTCAATTTGACAAGGAAGCAACCGAGCGCAGTAAAATGATAGATAAAAATTTGAAAGCGGACGGTGAGCGTTCCGCTCGAGAAGTGAAACTGTTATTGCTCGGTAAGTTGTTACATTGGTTGACGCCATTGTTTGGTGAGACTTTTCACTTTCTTAAAATTTACGTGCCCCTTAGTTACCTACGTTTGCCGAACTTGAATATTCCCCGTGGTCTTAGTGCAACTACTCTGGTCTAGCGGCAGACCATTTCCAGTTTAGTCGTGCCGGCTTTGATACATTTGTAGGCTATCTGCCCAACAGGAATAATAAATATGTTTTTATGTTTTTAAATTTATTTGTTGTTAAAATAAGATTGTACTTGTCAGTGCGTTTGTTCCGTCTGAAGCTTGCTGTATGCTTTGAGAGTTCTGGAGAGTTCTTGCTGGTGTGGCAGGTGTTTGGAGCAGCTTGGCTTTATTTTTCTATGAATTCTCTATGGGTGGGAAAAAGTCCTCTTGTTGCATTTGGAGCAGTATTGTGAATTCGGTTTCTGTGGTAACCGGTAAACCCAAAAGACAAAAAAAAAATAATTTAAAGCTGGGCTTTGGTGGCATGACTGAGCTGAACATAACGTAGTGCATGTACTATTTAGTAAAGTTAATTCTAATCAAAGTTCAAAGAGTAAAGGTGATGCAGGTGCCTAAGAATGACATAGTTAGCATAAGCACTTCAAAAAGTTCTTGTTATCAAAAGCACGTCTCTGATTTTAATTAATTAATTAGACCTGGGAGCAGCTCCACATAAGAAATTTACATTTATGATACTCATTTATTTATGTCTTTTTAACTATATTTATATCTAGCCTAGCAGGAACCGATTTTACAACTTTTAGTAAAAAACTTAATTGTTTTGTTGTCAGCGTTGATTATGAAGTGTTTATGTAACTCTGTAATAGTTGCATTTTTAAAGCCATAAACATCTTCTAAACAGGTGCTGGAGAATCTGGTAAAAGCACAATTGTGAAGCAGATGAAGTAAGTATTTAATAAGCCTTAACTGATTAACTCATGTCATAAAAGGCTGATAAGACTTTGCATTAAGAAATCTCTCTGATTTGAACTGTTTCTGTGAGATTCGCAAGTGTTTGTATGCAGGCAACGAAATTGAAGCTATAACTGTACTGTGTCAGAGAAAACTTTGGTATAGCGCAGGAAAATTAAGCGTGGAACAAGTAATCTAAAATTGATAGGCTGTTTCTTTGTGAGCTTTTGTTTTAGTTTGTGTTGGTTT
Organism: Craspedacusta sowerbii; assembly: GCA_003687565.2. Taxonomy (NCBI): domain Eukaryota; kingdom Metazoa; phylum Cnidaria; class Hydrozoa; order Limnomedusae; family Olindiidae; genus Craspedacusta; species Craspedacusta sowerbii. The sequence continues at coordinate 6,411 of QQSS02234778.1, read as the reverse complement.
ATCTGTAGGTTGGTTTCTAATTACTGATTTGATAAGCTATGCCTGACATTTTGGTATTTTGACCACATGCACGGAAGTACTATCTATTTTCTAGTTTGAGGTCTTGATTGCAGCCAACTGCACAGGTGTAGTAAGTTGTGTAGTAACTAGTATGTCCGGCTTACCTTAAGAATATTTTGAATGGATTAGGACTGGATGGCAGTTTGATGATTGTGAGAATGTATGTCAAAGGCAATTTTCTGCTAATATGATGTTATAAGATAGTAACTCCTTGACGGAATTAAAATCGAGAGCTTTTGTTTTGCTGAGAACTCGGGTTCGCTTTCATATGTAAATCAGTTTTTCATATTTAGGGTCTATCCGGAGCACGTTCCGGGTTGAATGTTACCTAAACTGTAGAAGGTCACGTCTAAGTTCCGTCCCGCAGAATTGTAAATTGTAATTGCATTAAACAGTAAATTGTTTTGTCAATTTTTTTATTAGTCTTGCAGGATTCACTTTTTTTTCCCCGCCCAGAAGCCATAAAGCAACACGAGTTAGATAAGTTGATGCTGGTCTGCCTTGTGCGACAAACTGAACTCTGGAATGGCGGTGGATTTAAAGCGTGCTCAACAAGAGAATCACGCATTTGAAATCTCTAATCTTTGTTAAAACCCCATTCCTTCCGAATACACACATACCGAAAAGGGCCTTTAACTTTGACTTCTGCTGGACAGGTGTGATCGAATGCAAATGTAATTTATGAGAATAGCAGCCTGCAAATTTCTTATCCCGTGATCTAGCCTAGAAGGTTGTCAACGTGACGGCTGGTGGGCGTGGATGCTTGGTAGTAGCTTGGCGGCACATGTGCGACTAAAGCCAACACACGAAAACGCCCTTGTTGGTCGAAAATGGGGGAGCATTGTGGTTCGCTGAGTGTCATCCAAACGCCCGGTGTTCATCCGGTCCATCGTCTCTTTGTTTTCTCGAATAGATGAGATTTTTATTGTATTCATTTACATTCGGCTCCGCCAATCGCGACCCCAAGTGTGAACGATGGATTAGATCGGAGTGAGTTGTCTAGGTGACGTGATATGCCTCCACTGGATTTGTGTGTAAGCGCTGCGTTCATAAAGTTTCGAAAATGTTTTTGATGCGGTTTCTGCTCTGATGATATAATGGAACTTTGAGTAGACAAAGCTTGCGCTTGCCCTTGCGAAGAAGAACAATTTCGTAGCGCTCGCTAATTTTTCCGTACTGCGTGAAGCAACTGCTAAAATTTCTAGTTTGCTGGACTTCCCAAAACTATCCAGCATTTGCCCTGATGCCATCAAACACAAACCAGAGAGTGAATTAGGGTGAAGATAGGTTGGCATGTATTTTTCGTCTAGCTGAGCGTGCGATGCCTGATATCCTTGGGCTATGCAACCCACGATTCATCTGGCTTTTTAACCCTTACCTCGCTATGGAATACCAGCACTACAAATGCAAAATGGGAAAGGTCATCTTGTTCGTATGCCAATGGGTTTGTAACCTGTTTTCCTCTGTATAATAAGTCGATGTGTTCCCTTCCAGACCTAGATGAAACCGGGATGCAGAACTCCGAAACGAGTCCGATAATAATTTAGCGTGAGTGTAGTAAAATTTGTAACCCGGTTGTTGCTTGTTGCTGCTGATTGTGGTGCTTGTTGGTAGTGCTTGCTAAAAAAAAAAGAGGGTGGGAGGGGAGCGTGGTGATTGCTGCGGTTATTCTTCTGGTTGCTTTGAAATCTTGAGCCCTTGGCGGTATCTTTTTCTCGGGTATGCTTTTTATCATGATTGGCTTTAGCATGATGAATGTGCGTAAATTTATCCGTTTTATCCTGTGATCAGTTTTTTCTGAGTACCCGCAAATAGGGCACAAGGAGGAACTTACTGATTATGTTCATTTCTGCCAAAGAATTGATCGGCGGTCTAAAGAGAGGTGCGCGGTCAGTTCACCCCCATCGGAACCATCGCGTTTCCGCTATGCGCGGTTCATTTCGGCGTGCGAAGTTGCGATGGGTGATAGTTCGGAAGTTTGATGTTTCTCCAGATTTGCGTGTAGCGACAAACTCCCAAACCCATGTGCGTGACGGCTAGCGTCAAAACTTATCAAGCCGACAAGAAATGCTAAAGCTCTGTGCCCGATGCCATCTGCTCGGCAGCGGTCTTTGTATGGATGTTGAAAAGTCGAACAAGGGCGAGTCTGGCTTTAGTTGTGGCTAATCGTATGAGACTAAGTGAGCAGATGGTGCGCTCTTTTGCTGCCGACAATAGAGACAAAAGAGCACACGCTATAGAAGCTAGCAGTGATACTGCGAGCAATAGCGCGATTTTATTTAGATAGGATAATTTTGCTAATGCTTTTCACTGAATAGGCATCGAGAGCTACTCTGGCTAAGAGAAGCTTGGGATTCTAACGAGGTCAAGCACGACGTTTTTCATAATTTGTGCTGCTCGTGGTTCCTTGAATGCCATTAAACCTTCATTTCCAATATAACACGCCTCAAATAAGTATTTCGACCGTTTCTTTAATCATGTTTTTATTCTAGACTTTTTCTGAAATGCATTTTAAGCACCTTTTAAAACCCCCTTGGAGCTGTGCTGTTCATAAAAGACATAAAATTTATCTTAATTTGATCTTTTTGGTATTTTTTCAATTGTATTATCGTAGCCATCGTATAGGCATTTTATGTAGACTTACTTTATGCTTCCACATTTAAAAAGTTTCTTGAATAGACGTCCCAAAGCGGCGTCTTAATAATGCCTTAAAGATGAATTTCAGTCTTCTTTTAGAAGCCTTCAAAACTAGTCTGCAGACGTTTCAAATATGGCATCTCAAGGTCCTCTCTTGAATCTCAAAGAAGGCTTTATGGACTTTCTTGATTTAGATATCTATAAGACCCCGATACTGCACCTTTGAGAATACCTTCGTGTGATCTTGAAAGCCAATATTTAGACTTTCACAACACTTTCTGTGGTTATCGAGTACAAGTTTCAAGTGCGTTTTTAAAGTGGATGCGCTTGCTCTTGCTACTGACTCCTCCCGAATTTAAACTACCATAAAAGCTTAGGAAGCGTCTATGGAAAGCAGACGCAATTTATAAATAATGATACATTCTCGCACGACAGGTACCTAGCGCTGTAGCGAATACCCGGTTAGCTCGACGAAAAAGCGCTTGAAAATAATACAACTATGAAATAATGCATTACAACGAAATGACGCATCCGATGCCACTATTTTGATCCGCCGTTAGTATAGTCGGATCTAAAGATTAAAGGAACTTTGCTCGTGCATAGCTTGAGTGCTTACCACCATGGTCCTTCCAGGTCCATAACATTGAGTGAAAGAGTAATGATTAGTTGTTCGAGCAGCTTTGAAGTTACGCAGCTTAGAAAATATACAATTGGGAATGGATGTTATGGATGCAAAGACTGACTGGATAAGCATCTCCTTGTAGCAGGCGCTCTTGCAAGGGCATTCACAGGATCGCGATAACCGCGTCCCTGAGATCCTAAGCAATTCCGCAGAGAAAAGTTCTGAAATCTACAAAGATATCAATGCACGTCAAGAACCATGATCAGCTCGTGTTCTCTGAATGGTTCTCCGCGAGTGGCTTGATCCGATTGCGTGAGATAAGTCGCATTGCCTAAAAATCCGAGCGGGGCCCGTGTTAGTAGGAATTAAAGTTTCAAACATAGAAAGGGAGGGACCCACTTAATGCAGTCGCAGGCGTACGCTTCTACTAATTACAAAAATAAAATTCCTTCGGTATTAATATATGTAATTTATATTATTATATTGCTTATATATGTATACATATGTATATGTATATATATATATATATATATATATATATATATATATATATATGTATATATAGATAGATAGATAGATAGATAGATAGATAGATAGATAGATAGATAGATAGATAGATAGATACACTTATAGATATGTTTAATATATATTATTATAGTTATGTATATCAATCTATATACGTAGTATAGTATACGTATACGTATATAAAAGTATGTACGTAAGTAAGCACGTGCGTAAAACAATGCGTATATCCATAATCTCTTGCTTGGCCGCCTGCATATAAGCACGATTCGTCAGACCGAAATGTTTCCATGACCTAAGCTGCTCATTATCGTAAAAAGATTTGCCTCGCAATGCACTGGTTAAGCATTTAAAGCGTAGGTTTTAGTAAAGGTTTTTGTCAGGTCTGAACTTAGGGTACACAACAGACGAGCCTTGCAGTAGAACAAAAAATACTGAAAAAATATAGGAATTGTGCAGTTGTTTTGTCACTGAGCCACAAACTCACGAAGTGGTGAGCCACTTGGCACTGCTGAAGCACCTGTACATGTAACGTATGCATGGCTTTACATGTCTCTCGTATACATGCTGACAACGGTAACATAATTCAGTCGACCAAGGATGACGCTGAGATGGATTCCGAAATTCTTAATGATCATTGGAGAACCTTGTGGGGCCAATTGAGCGCGTTGCATAAGCCGAAAAGCTTATCAAGAAAATCTGGGATGGTGATCTATGCTGCTTCTTTACATACACCTCACCTGCACTATCTCCTTTTTATCCTCGTCCATTGGGAGTGTGGTTATATTAAAAAAAGAACATAGGTGGTTGTTTCTGACGATTGCCCTGAAAGCCAAGAATAACATCGATATCCGCTTTCTCATTCCCTGTGGCAGGTATCCATATCGTCCTCGTTTCCTTTTTCCCGCAGCATGGTTCCAGAAGACGTAAGAAGTGATAATCTATATTGGTAATATCGCTAGGCTGGATCTCTCTACTTGCGGAAGCTGACCAGCTTTCTTTGTATACGTAGGCAGTCTATGCGCGGAATGAAAAATGGTCCATACAAATGGCCCATACAGTCTATGCGCGGAATGAAAAATGGCCCAAAAATGGCCCCATGGGAGGATACTTGTCGTGTATGTACTTGAGCCTTGCTGTGCGTATAATACACACGACTTTGATCTGGCGGCTTGAGCTGCCAGCGTACGTAGTGCACGAATTATGTCCCTGGTTTAGCGGAGGATATGGTTCTTACAAAATTTAACCCATTTTTAAAGTCAGTGCGCACATAAGGCGCACCGGATTACAAGGTGCACGGCCAAGTTTTTCATAAAAATTTAACACTTACAGGTGCGCCTTATAGTGCGAAAAATGCGTTGCTGTGGACTGTGCAGGAAATTTTTAAATCATTGACAAGGAATGGTAAGAAGCTGGTGAGAGGTTCAGCTGAGATGGATTGCCCTTTTTGCTTCAACATTTGTTCAGCTGTACTCAATTTTAGGGCTTTGTTGGCACAACGTGTTGGGGCAATATCGGAAACACAAAACCTGCTTCAGCCTACCTTGTTCTCCCAAAATTTGCGGAGAGTTTAAGCTTCGTCTCCGAATCGGCATGGTCTTAAGAGAAAAAAGCTGTTAATATGGTCTGCTGCTGATCTTGCGACGATGGTCTTGCGCTGTGATTCTCTCTTATAATGTCTTATCTGCCGTCATTATTTATATACAAACTCACCATGGCAAGAAAACATACAAACGACGTTAAACCCCGTACTTGAAATGCACGTAACTACATACGAGTACATAAATGTGTGAAGAATGTGTGGGTATGTATGTGTGTGTGTGTTGGCGTGTGTGTTTGTGTATGTGTGTGTTTGTGTGTTTGTGTGTGTGATGTGTGCGATCGTCTTCCCTGTTACCCACGTTTGCGTGACAACATGGTCATAGAACTACATTAGAGAATATGTAAGAATGGCTCATATGATTCTTTTGGTGTGATGTTCGTGACACATCCTGATGTAATGATGTCATGGCATTCTGGTCCAGTATCCAGCCTTGTTTACATCATGCTTGCAATCACAGTTGTCCAGCGCGCGCCTTACTTGAAGTGCATTACAGAACGTAACCATTCAGTGGATAAGAACAGTGTGTTCTTTCCGTCAGATACTCAATCATGGGATATGGTCTGACGCCATCGCCATAACGACCGCAGTGAGATTAACGTTTTGTCATCGAGTCTCGTGTTTTCTTGTCCATGGCCAATTTTCTCTCTTCCGTCTGAAAGTGATGTCTTACATGCATCTGAAGGCAACTGCAAAATGATGCAGTGAGCACATGCATCTGCAAAATATCTTAGTGAAACGCACAAAAAAAAAATGATAATAATAAGATGCATCGCAAAAAAAGCGCGTTTTACAAGCCTGATGAGATCGCCACTTTAAGACCGGGAAATGACCCGTTTTGATATATCTCAGAGATATCGTTTTTCTTTCGGCTGGTTGGCTCATATTTAAAACTTTCGTGGATTAAAAATGTTCGTGGTGCTTTTTACAAAAAGTTAGGTAGGATGATGCATTGGATGGATGGATGGAT
>QQSS02234767.1:0-10064 GCA_003687565.2 Craspedacusta sowerbii | reverse complement strand
TAGAATAAATTCACTTGCTCAAGTAGATAACCTCCTCAGCATCCGGCGACAAGTTGATAATCCCAATGCCAATACGCGCTGCAATTCTCATCATACTTTATCCACACACAAGCAGAAGCCCATGCCACCCTACAAGATGGCTACTTAAATCAAGTGATAGAAATTCACACGGGGGTCACGATTTTGCAGAAGAGGACCGGCTAATGATCGGGTCGCCATGGACCTAAGAGGCCAGTAATTTGTTGCAAAGGCAATGCTCCTTTCTCTTTGTCTCTTAATTTGTCGCGCATCGATGGTGTCGCTCATCCATGGGTAAAACAGTCATTGGCGATGTTATCAAGATAACGAGAAAGCGGTACCCTGCTCACGTGGCCTGGTGAGCGCGCTCCCAGCGCACGTTTCATAAACTGCAGTCATTGTTTCTTGTGACAATCGTTTTACCTGCTTTTTAATTGGTTTGCGGTGTGGTTGCGCAGTCAAATTGTACCTTGATCCAGCAGAATCTTCCGCTCTTATAGCGGGGTTTCCCGCAACCCACGCCGAGGCGTGTGAACTTCGTGTGAACTACCATTTCATTATATTTTACAACCTTTACGCCGAGTCGTGTAAAATTCGTGTGAACTTTCTACCTCTGAATTGCTGCGACTATTTTGACCATTTCATTATATTTTACAACCTTTATATTACAAGGCGTCAATACCCGTTTCGTCAACGGACGTTCATGTTAACCCAAGTCAGGACGAGCCATGGAGTACCGTCCATAACCGAAATAAGAAAAACCAGACAATCACTATTGGATCTACTACAAACAACAAATCGGGCACCAAGTCAATCGTAAATACCCAGCCAAAGCAATCCAACAAGCCCAGAAAAACATCACGTATAAAAACACACAACCAAGCAACACACGCCAGCAAGGACGGAAAACTGTCCGATTAACCGCACAACGGCCATCGAACACCACCCTGCCGATTACCCCCGGAAGCAAGGCGCCGCCAAGTACATACGCCCCTGCGGCGAAAGCAAATACACCAAATCTAAACGATGCCGAGATCGCGAGAACAACCGAGTACGCGTGGCGCGCTCCTCGTACTGCAACCTTTAAACTTCCCGGCTATGCGACTGAAGACAACGTGGCACGGGAGCCTATTCGAAAAAATATTTCGGGAGCAAACAACATTCAGTGCTTTGGGTACAATAAGCAAGCCAGGCACTGGTTTCTGGTCACTTTTACGGAACAACAACTAACAGATTTAGTTCTTAAAACCTTCACATTTCGAGGACAGGTAATATATTTCGTTCCTCAAATGCAGCGCGCTTTGCCGGTGTCGCTCTTTTACGTGCCCACAGAAATCCCTGACGAAGCTAAGGCCATGGCCGTCTACGGTAAAGTAGAAAAAATTGATTACGTTTACAAAGACATCGACAACCACATCTATGAAACCACTACACGAGTTGTTCACATACGAGACAGAAACCACATTCCGATACCACCAGAAGTTTGGATTGGCTCCAATGCAAGATTCCCATTTCCAACAAAATATTCCGGCCAGGAACACCAGAAAGTGTGCAATATCTGCCAAGAAAACGACCACCCGGGCACACGAGTGCCCTGACCTTTACTGCGACGAATGCGGTCACCAAGGACACTACGCTACGGACTGCAATAGCATGTCATGTGAAGCTGGTCAACTACATCGTCCTACATCACCTCAGCTACCGCAAGTCACAAACAAAACCACTACTACAGAGCAGCCAGCCTTTTCTACATGCCCTACAGCGCAGCCCACACCTGCAACGCCCACCACAACCTCGCAACAGCCCCAAGACACGCAGCCAGAACATGCAACTACTACAGACAATCGACTTGGAATAACGGTAACCGATGCAATGAATGAAAAGATACAGACTCATAAGCGACAACGTACAGCGTCACCACCCTTAGCCCCAAAAGACCAAACCACAAGTGACGACTCATCAACACCGACTCCGATAAAACTTAAGATTACAAGCACACGGACTGGCAGACCATCGAATGACGAACTAATCAAATTAATTACAGAAACAACCTACAAATACGTTATTCGGTGAAGTGCCCATGGCAGAGCATGGCGATGAGGCAGAAGGATCCCCAGCGAAAGCGGCTGATGAGCCAACTAACACAACACAAAAGGCAAGGAGAGGGCGTCGAAAGTTAAACCTGCACCACCCCCTAAGCCACAGAGAATCAAATGCGCTGACACATGCATCGAAAAATACCACAGAACCTCGACGATAGCAGAATTACATCCTTTATAGACCTGATCAAACACCTCAACACCGCAGATCTCGTCAGCTTCGCGAACGAGCACAACATTTCGTACGATGTGCTGGTACAAGCCCAGATTGCTATAGTAAGCGAGGAACACCCGAATTCAACAGTCGCTCAGATCCATTGGCGCGAGAAACAACTTCTGGACATCGACGAGAAGACGTACCAGAAAATAGCGCTGGAGTCTGTTGCTGATAAAGCGCGTCGCGTATGGACATGTTTTACTACATCCACAACACCTAAGTAACACCACGCATAACATTCACAAGTCTACACTTTTATATTGATTCTTTTTCTTGTTTTTGTTTTGTCATGGATACAAAGCGCCAGCAGATCACGTTAAGGGTATTGACACTTAATGTCAATGGTCTGCACGGTGCGGGTAAAAGAGCCCACATCATGCAGTCCATTAAAAAAAGCGACGCTGATACTGTCCTTTTGCAAGAAACACACTCCGCCCCCATTCTTGCAGAGCAGTGGCTGTTTGATTGGGTAGGCCCATCATACTGGCATCATGGTCCCTATAACGACAGTACTAAACGAGCAACCTGAGGTGTAGCAACCCTTTTCAAACCAAATTCTGACATCTCCCTGAAAGATTACAAAACAGATGATAAAGGACGAGTACTAAACATAAGACTTTGTGCATACGGGCAAATGCTAGAATTCATGAGTGTCTACGCTCTGACGAAACCCCACAAAGGGGAATTTTGTTTCTCCAACCTCTCGAATATTTTAACTTCGACCTGTATCCTAGCCGGTGACTTTAATATGGAATTAGACCCAAAACTGGACCGCTTAGGACCACATGCCCGAGAGCATACAAAGGGTGCAACCTCCTTAAGAGCTTTCCAGTCTCTTGAAAACCTAAATGACGCATGGTGTCAAACACAGCCTCAGGTTCCTAGCTATACTTGGAGCCGAGCCGGCATCGCTAGCCGCTTAGATCGCATCTACGTACCGACTACCATGCCCTTTGTAGGTACTACCACAACTCCCATCCCTTTCACAGATCATTGTGCTGTCATTGTTGATACGAAACTACTAGACGTCCCATCCAGAGGTACAGGGTACTGGAAGCTAAACGTGGCCCTACTACAAAATCAAGAATATTGCCAAAACATAAGAGATTTCTGGACCTCGTGGGAAGCACAACGCCAACATTTCGACACTATAACATGGTGGGAGTTAGGGAAAATTAATATAAGAAATATAACCATCTCATTCGCCAAACAACTGCAGCAAAAAAACAGGCATAGTATAGATCGACTCCAAACGCACAAGGCGTGAGGAGCTGAAGTCCGCACCTGAAATTAACATAATAAGCATCTGCAAACAAGAAATGAAAGATCTCCAAGTAGCACAAAACCAAGGAGTCTTCATTCGGTCACGAGTTCAGCACATCGAGGAGAACGAACGCCCTACCAAATATTTTTACAACTTAGAGCGCCTGCATAAGAAAAGAACAACCATTACCACCTTACAAACCGGCGATGAGACGACAAGAGAACAGGACGTCATTCTAACGCGCATACATGAATACTTGCAAGAACTTTATACTGAAACCCCACTCTCAGAGGTTCAACAAGAAAACTTTTTGGAAAAAAATTAACACTAAGCTGGAGGCAAAGGAAATGCAACGTTTAGATATCCCAATTACAGTTACTGAACTTACGTCTACCCTTTCACAAATGAAAAAGAACAGAAGTCCTGGAATAGATGGTTTGCCTCCAGAGTTTTACCAAACCTTTTGGGATATACTTAGTAATGACGTGCAAACCTTTGCGAACCATATTCACTCAATGCAACGACTACCAAACACACAAACCACTGCTATAATAACTCTAGTGTTTAAGAACAAAGGATCACCGGAACACCTCTCAAACTGGCGACCTAGCTACCTTCTATGCACTGATTACAATCTTATTGCAAAGGCCCTTGCTAATAGAATCAAATCAGTCTTGTCAACTTTGCTTGGCCAGGAACAGACATGCTCCGTCCCAGGAAGGAGGATTACGAGCAACCTCGCCACCACAAGGAATACCATATATCATGCACGCCAAAAACGCTAACCCCTAATGGTGCTAAGTCTAGATCAAGAAAAGGCTTTTGATCGTGTATCACACACCTTCTTACACAAGGTACTACATCGCTTCAACTTTGGTCCTTATATAAGAACATGGATTAAGATCTTTTACAATGACATATCTTCCCGGGTTCAAAACAATGGATTTCTCTCGCAACCAATCTTGATACATAGAGGAGTTACGCAAGGCTGCCCTCTGTCTGCCATCCTCTACACATTGATATCAGAGCCACTTGCCCAGGCTATAAGACAGGACCCAGCTATCATGGGCTACAAACTAGGTAAAAATCATCTAAAGCTCATGCAGTATGCTGATGATATCACCTTATTCCTGGCAGATACTGCTTCCTTGCTTCAGGTTCAGCATATCATCAAAGCCTTCCAGGAAGCGTCGGGCTCTAAAATCAATGACAGCAAAACTGAAGGAATAATACTTGGTATCAACACAGATCAGCAGATTTTACAAAACATCACATGGAAAAATAGCACAGGCATGCAAGTTCTAGGAGTAACCTTTTTCCCTGATTGCGACAACACAATCCAATACAATTATGACAAAGTAACAAAGAAATTTGCTAACACACTCCAAATATGGAGGCAAAGAGCATTGTCTAAAAAGGGCAAGGTTTTGCTTGTCAATACCCGTGCCTCATCTAAGCTATGGCATATTGCTCATGTACTAACCATGCCACCTAACACCTATAAATCTATTTTGCAGACTATTTCTAATTTCCTATCGCAAACGGAGCCTAATCCAATGGTTAAATTACAGCACATTTTTAAGAACATAGATAAAGGTGGTTTAGGACTGATTGACCCTCAGAAGCAGGCCAACCCTTTGGCTATGAAGCAGGCATCCACCATACTATTACCTAGTAACCATCATCCATGGACCCCCACTGCTAGGTATTGGATTGGCAATAGCTTAAAAGCTGCAAATCCTAAACAATGGGCACACCTTTCAAGAAATGATGAACCAACCATGGCTCTTCAAGAAGCTCAAGGATGCCCACCTTTTTACATTGAGATCTTGAAACAGATTAAGATCCACAAAGACCTTTTTACAAGCCAAGACAGTGTTGGTAATCTCAGATTACCATCTACGAAGGATATTTACAAGCGTTTAACTGAAAGCAATACATTAGCTATGCCAGGCCCTGCTTATTGGGACTCAGTCAATCGTACTACTGCAGCACTAGATTGGCCAGGAACTTGGAAACCTCCTTCAAACGTCATGCTCCAAATTACTTACAAGAGGCTCGCCGGAAACAGCGACATTAAAATTTCCCAACATGCTAGCTTATGAGAAGAAAGCTTCGTAACTTACACACCCCTAAAGGCCTTACGTCTCCCTTGTCATGTAGAAGGTGCAAAAAAACTGACGAAACCTTTTTGCACTGTTTCATGAACTGCCACATACCCACTTAATATGGAACTGCGTAGCTAAATTGCTTTCAAAAATAATTGGAACTACGTCAAACCTATCCATTCTACATCTAATGCTGGGTGACCCATCATGCTTTGGAAACTGCCCAGCAACAGAACTCAAAGTTTTACAAACAATGATAGATTATGCCATTTACGAGATATGGCTAGCTAGATGTAGATCACATAAAGAAGGCTTACATGACCAGCCAAGAGATGTCTGGCTAAAAATATGCCAACATTTGCGAACGCTGATATACTATACAACAGCAAAGAACTATTCCTGCCTACGCTGCACAGTTTAAAACACTTTGCACCGTTACTAATGGCACCTTACATTTCACTGGCCTGTCGTAATCTGCTCGTGCACTGATTATGCAATAAGGAGTAACACATACACACACACAGACACAAATACACACACACACACACACACACAAACACTCAACTCACTCTACGCTGACTTTAGTCAGAAAACTCAAAAGGAATTTCGTACGCCTGCTTCTTGCATAAGCTTATTATCTGAGACTTACCTACGTCTTACTTTGTTGTGACATACAGTCTACTCGTTTTCTTTCGAGATACTTTCGAGAGTGAGTCCTGCGGCATATACGGACATAATTTTTCATGTCATGCTGTAAGGCTTTGTAGAAACTTTATAACTATTGACTCTTGTTATAATACGGAGTGCCACAGCCCAAACACATATCACCCTCAGACCACCCACCACCAATTTTTTTGATTTCACTCAACTGGGTCTGGGCATCATATTATTGTAATCTGCAAATGCAGTTTCTCAAAGATAACGGCACCAGGCCATTCGCTGGTGCTGCCGGGCAACCGGAAAACATATTCAAAAAAAAAAAAAAAAAAAACAAATAACACGCTCAAAGTATTAGCGGCTATATTTGCTCTCTTATCTTAACAATTTCTCTCTCAAATTACAAAAACTTTTTATAAGATAGTCATTTCGCCGGTCAAACGGCGTGCTTCAAAACTTCGACTACTTAACGCTCGAGGCGGGCAGCATCGAAGCCAGGTCTTCTCGAAGTAAGCGCTGCTAAAACAAACAAATTTATATTATTACTTACAAGATTATGCCGTAAAGTCGTATCTCTCAATCAACGCATGTGATGTGCAAGTAGTCATGCATCTTGTAGTGTGAACAAGCAAAGCAGACTCACTTAGCGCACATTGAAAGTGCATCGTAGACTTGGATGATTTCTTGCCTCTGGTGCCATCTTTGTTACATAACCCTTGCCACCACGAGCAATCCTTGCGTCAAAACACCTGCGCACGGAGTCTCGAGGACTGGTGCCATCTTGCTGTCGCATCTTGTCAATCTACGAAATATATTATACTATTACTTATAAGTATAGAAGCATATAAGAATATATATATATATGTATGTATATGTGAATATGTATATATATATGTATATAAGTACTTCTTCCAACTAAAAATCTCATTTCTTGTTTAGTGTATACGTTTAAATCTTACAGTTTTGAGGGTCCCTCGATACTAATCTCTGCACAGGCATGGTATCTTGGATAAAAAGTAGTTAATAGTACAAATAATCAATTTTATCGTCCCAGGTCTTTCCTCGCCGACAGAAGATGTAGTATGTCGCACGGATGCAGATATTTATGATCTTCTTTCGCACGAGTATTTCCTCCTGCGCCGTTAAGCCGAAGTCAATTAAAGTAGATTCCATGTTTTCTGAATCCTTTCCCCTGATGCCAAGAGTACCCATACTCAAGTAGACGAAATGGATGTGCTCGTAGTCATTATTTAGGTCTTTAAGCAACTTTCTTCCTTTCTTTTCTCGTCGACCGCGATTTTGGTTTCGAATCCAGTCGTAAGTTCCAAGATAAGAACTTTATTATAGCGAATGAAGACGAGGTCGGGACGAAACCTCGCAACGAGTTACGACATCTGGTTTCGCGAATTTCGTGGTTTTTTGTATCGCAGAACACTGTGTTGTCTTTTTTGGACGATAGCATGGTTGCTAAAGCCAGGAGGACCAAGTCGTGTCTCCAGTTGTAACGGCCTTCCTCCAGGGCTCTTATGCAACCCGAATCAACATGCTGAAGGGTTTCTGGGTTTTGGAACAGGTTGCATTGAGGACATTCTAACGTTTTCCACCTGTAGGTGTTTGTTGCATTCGACAGAGAGTTATTTAGGTAGCGGAAGCAGAAGTTAAACAGATTTCTTGGCAGATTTTCTATAACCCTTCTCCAGGTATTTTTCAAAGCGTGGCAAGGCATACTTCCAGATCGAGCTTGGAGGTGTTGTTCCTATTAATCATCCCAAATGAATGGCATTAGTTAACTCGAACTAGTAAGCTACTCCATGAACACCATCTTACAAATGCTTTTAAAAGAACTTGGCTTTCGCTTTCAGAGTTTGTTATAGCGACTACTTTGTCGGCTAATTGCAGCCAGTGGCGAGGTAGAAACGATTTGGCGAACTCATAACCAAGGTTGTTAAATGTCTCGCTGGTTATGTATTGGATGAACGTGTTGGTCTCCATATTAAATAACAAAGGACTGAGGCAATGGCCTTGTAGCACACCCTGTTCAACCCGTACGAAATCACTGACAAAGGTCTCAGTAGCAACTGGTGTATGTAAATGGTCATACAAATTCATTACGATCGCGCAAACATGATCTGGACATTATGAAAACGGAGGGCTGTGTCTATCAGGTTCTGATGGACCTCACCAAAGGCATTCTGCAGATCTATTAAGGTGGCTGTTAGGCTCCTCCTTTTCTTTCTCGCTTGGTTTATCAGAAATGACAGATTAGCAATATGCTCAAAAGTCCCAGACATCTTTGGATAAAATCCTTGCTGAATACGGCTTTCTGCATATTTGTTTGAAATAAGAGAGAACTATATTTCGAAGGAGGAAGGTGAAAATTTTCATAGCTACGGGCTCCAAAGTGATAAGGCGAAAGTTCCTTGGTTGATCATGTTCACCATTTTTGTGTATTAGTATTGTCACTGCTCGCTTCCATAGAGCTGGTGTTGTTCTTCTAATCCAAACTTCTTCAAGCAAATTTGTAATGTACGATCTGAGGAACGGACAACGCTTAAAGCATATGATAGGTATCTGGTCGAGGGTGGAAGGCGAACATGCAGCCTTCATTTTCTCTTTAATTTTGGAAACTCCTTATAGGTTGGAGCCCTGTTATTGAACTCGTGTTGAGGGGCTTGTAGCGGTCTAAGCCGCATGCGGAATGCGGAATATCTTTCCACGGTTTGTGCAAGTGAAGTACTGTTTGCAGTAACTT
The DNA here is from genome assembly GCA_003687565.2 of Craspedacusta sowerbii. Taxonomy (NCBI): domain Eukaryota; kingdom Metazoa; phylum Cnidaria; class Hydrozoa; order Limnomedusae; family Olindiidae; genus Craspedacusta; species Craspedacusta sowerbii. The sequence goes on along the minus strand of QQSS02234767.1, from coordinate 949 downwards.
TGGCATACGTCTTTACGGAAACTTGGCTTAGTTTGAATTTTTCTATCAAGGAAGATTTTGCAGTATGACCAGAAGTTTGTTTTGATTGCTAAGTCATGATCTATACCGTCAACTGGACGTGCTTTACTCCTCAATGTGTTGCGAAGTAGCTTCGACACAATTCTGATTTCAAGGCAGTTGGCTTCATTCGTTTTGAGATTCTTTAGCTGCGTTTTTAATTGACCCTTGTTGAACCCCGCATATGTTTCCATGAGGACTTTGTCGATAACTTTTGCGACTCCCGTTGGGCTATAGTTGTTGCGGAAGTAGCTATCGCGGTATTGTTGAAATTCGTGACAACTTCATCCAAGCTACAATTATTGTGTTTGATGTGGGGCAAATTGGCATGGGAGTAGGTATTGGCTAGCGCCCATTCGTCGGCAGACTTAGGCAGATTTATTCAATGCTTGGTTTCAGGAATGTCTCTGAGATAGTCTTCAATATCTTGGTTATCGATCAATTGGCTCGCAATCTTCTTCATTAGTTAAGTGACAGATCAAATCCGACTGGTTAAAGGTTTTCATGTGCTTGCAAGAACGTTGGTGCGCCTTAAGTCCTCGCAAACTTTTGCATTTCTTGCCACAGAAGCAGGATGCCTCTTGATTCGGCTTAATTTCTGGCAATTCAATAGGAACAGCGTTAGAATTCGTGCGTAACCATCATGCACAAGCTTCGCTTTGCATCTCAAAGCGTGGCGATGATGGCCTGCTTGGGAAGCGAAGTCCCGTTTGCAGAAACTGCAAAGACGAATATTAGCGTGAATACTAACAAGGCACAACTTCTCATTGCTCCAAAATAACCTTCGATTCCCACGTAATGAAAATCCAGGTAAATTTTAATGCATACTCCATTAAAACAATATAGTATATAGTATATATATAAGTATATACATATATATATATATATATAC
>QQSS02234756.1:0-10065 GCA_003687565.2 Craspedacusta sowerbii | reverse complement strand
ACTGTGTCAATGTGTTTTTCTTCAAACAATTATAGAGCTCGGCAGCATGCGTCCGCACGCCTCGCAAGCTCGACGGTAATAATAATATAATAATATAATAATAATAATAATAATAATAATAATAATAATAATAATAATAATAATAATACCAATAATAGCAGTAATAATAATGACAATAATAATAATTATGACAACAATAACAAGAAAAATAAAAATAATAATAAGTAGAAGAAGAAGAAGAATGATACCAATAATAGTAAATTCAATAAAAAATTCAGGAAATTCCGAGAAACAACACAGAATCCTACATTCATGTCAAGCAAAACAACACAAGCTATGGTCTACTAGTGCCAAAGCGTAGATGAATTTTCATAACAAAAAAAAGCGTCGCTATTCAGTGTGGAAACTCTTGAGGGCAAGAAACCAAGCCACAGGAAGCAGTATTATCATACAATGCATGGCAAGACACACCACCACAGTACAAACATTTTTACTTTTGGAAGCAATAACAGGGCACTTCATGATTTTATTTTGAGAGACCGATGGAGTCACAATATGATCACCATATCCACATTCATATCCGAGTCGGGGAAGACTTTTAAGGCGAGAGGATCCTACAATCATTACGAAATAAAAAGTTACCTGTCATAAAGAGATTTCCGAGCATTATTTAAAGAAGTGTCTCTCTTCCACCTAAAAAAAACAATCAATAAAAAATGCTTTTGTCCAACTAACGAAAGGAAATAATTCGAATTAATTTAAAAAGCAACTACAAACCCATAAATCGTACCTAGAGTACTAAGTTCTTGTAAAGACGCTTAACACACTAGGTCCCGCTTACAACAAAAGCTATTAAACAATCGTAGATGCGGTCCTCAAACACTAAAAAATCCCAGATGTGGTCCACAAGCCACATTGGCAATCCATATATAACGCCAGCTATAAATTGAGAAGATAGGAAGACACAACATCACTAACAGTTTGGCCAATATTTGTGCTAGCTTAGGTCGTGCGTACAGTATTGCCTTATTTGGTCTCCGTCGCTGCCCCCACTTGCGTTTGCTGTGCAGCCTTGTCTCCACCCGCATGGCTATACTGGTTGTTAAACGGGATCGCCGCACTTGGAAGTAGTTATCACGGAGTATATCTGAAGCACACGAGTATTTAGAAGGACGTGTTACGATGATATCGTCTTCATGATGTCATGGCAATTTGCACCACGCGAGGTTCATCTTGATAGTAGGCAGTCCATATAGTTCGTCCAGGTGTCGCTTAATATAATTATATCTTGGGAAAGTTGTAAATAGACGAGAAGTTGAAAGAACAGAATACGGAAAATATTGGAAACCTCATCATTTTTCAGGGGTTCCCTAACAAAAACACGCGCAGCAAATGCGCGAACCCAGATTTAAAAAAAAGGCTATGCCAATTCATCACCTGGGACTAAAACCCGACAACAAAGTCAGTCATACCTATTATGAGGATCAGCAAATAGCAGCTTGCCAGTTTTCAAGACCCTGGTCTGTACTAGCTTGATTCTCCAATTTCGCAGCTTGCTCTGGATAAAGAATGCTAAAAAGTTGAAATGCTACTCTAAGTAATATGAATAATTAATGAGAAATATGAATAATTACGAAACCTTAACCAGAAGGGCCAAAAAACGACAGAAACACACACATTCTATCTAATATAACGCATCTAAAAACCTACAAAAACCTAAAAGTCAAGATCCATTGTATTTTATAACGACACCGATAGTCATACGCACATTCAAAAAACGGAGACTTGAAATGCTCTGTCAGGTTACGCAGCATCGATGTCTTCAAAAGCAGGGCAACTGGTTCTGGAGTAAACTCACAGCTAGCATCTAAATGAAAGTCTAAATTCAAACAGGCTAAAGCAAACCAGCGTCTTATGACGGCTTAATAACTCAATTCTACTAGCGCTGCATGTGAAACGTATAAACTATTATATAAAGTATACAATAAATAAGCAAAAGCCAGAAAATGTGTGGACAGTAACGCTAAGCCATTCCAAAAACAAAAAAAAATTTAAGATATTCTGAGGTTTGGTAAACGTTGCTAATTAACACTCACCAAAATTGGCATTGATTCACAGCGAGAGCACGACTAATTATCTTTGTAACGTCCCACGCGTCTTATATCTAGTCTACAAAATACACCAAGAACCTTTTTGCATGCAACCAAAGAATATCAAAAACAGAAAGTCACATAAGACCCACCATTTAATTGCAAAGGAGCACTATACGTCAACGTCCATGTCCTACGCATACACAAAAACACGTACAACACACCATAGCATTGAGCCTTAAGCGACACTAGACTGACGCAAATGCACTAGCTGATCAGTCAAAAATCAACGCATAGTTACAACTGTGCTGCCATGTTAATCATACATCCCTTGAAAAAACAAAGCTCTTTGATTATCACGGAAACCACATTAACAGAACAGTGAAGTAGAGCAGTGTAACATATCAGCTGTCCATTATGACGAGGTGCAGCAATTAAAGCAAGACCATTAAGCATTGTTTCATATGCATTGTTTCATAACTGTAAAATTATTTGCACAAAAGCATGAGAATAACATCAGCCAGTGGAATGAAAGCCCAAAACTCGGATATTACAGTTGCGTTCCTATATAATGTGCCACAAAACATGAAACAAAAGCCGAAGATGTCCTTACTTAAGGTTCACTTCTACATTTTGACACGAAGGCAAGCTCGGCCCATCAGGCGCGAACGCTAGAATCTCGTAGCTGTTGACGTTCTCCACGTATCGATCGATCAACAAAGCAACGCTGGCTTGCAACTGCAACCCATCAGGAACGATCAAAATGTAATCCGAGTTTATGTTACTACGACAGTACAACAGAAAGTCAGTTAATTCTATTAACAGCAGTCCACTTGATCGGAACAAACCACAGCAAGATCAAAAAAATTCAAGTTACCAATACTAATCTCAGGAGGACTGACTTAAAAGGGCAATAAAAATCTTCTTAACAGGGAAAGAAATAGACCCTTATGATCCCTATCAAGTCTTTGGCAGTATCAAACTCGTACATATATAAAAACTCAAATCGTATCTGTGTTTGGCTATTGAAAAAAATGCGTTTAAGGATTTCCAGCCCCAGGATGAGGAGCGAGATAGGCGGGATCTATTAATCAACTATGATCAGTGCAGATTTCCTAATGAACAAAGCGGGAATCTTTTTCATAATATCGTCAATATTGATTTGCACGGTTAGGCCACGCAACAACACCGGAAAAGAAAAAGATTCAAGGAGATAAATTTCAAGTTCTTGTATATCTACACTCTTGAAAAAATAATTTCTAATCATTAAGTTGCAGCATGACAATTATAAAAACTTTTCCCTTAAAGAAAACTCGTAAGACGAAGGTTGACATATAAATAACATCACATGTTGCTTGACAGCTTTGAGCCTTGCTGAGATGCTGACATAAGACCCCATCATACAATAGACACTAGTTTAACTATTGGCCTTGAATTTCTAAGTAAGGCAGCAAAGACACTTTCCTCTCCACGCAAACCACATCCTTTTTATTAAATAAAACAAGCTAATATTAAATTTCACAAGTCACTCCCAAAATAGTACCTCAATGGCTCAAATAACCAGCTAGGTTTGTCGGGTGATGGCGACAAAATCAAGAACTGAAAGAACAAAACTGCATTAGTTAGCAACTGTAACTTCTGATGAGCATAACAGACAGCACTTAATAACATGCAGTACATGATAACAGAGCACTAGAAACAAATCAAATCAGAATTGATAGCAGCTGTTAAACAAATGTGCAGTACATGATAAAATTTTATACCAACAACAAACCTTTCCATACGGCAAGTTAAAATATGGGTACGGCAGCCTTTCTGAGATAACAAATGCTTGTGATTTACCACCATGCTGTTGAATGGACAGGAGAGTAGCCGCTATATCATGGTCAAAAGATGCTAAAAAGAAGAAGAGATACCTCCAAAACAGGATAAAGGAGTTTAAATAAAAACAATGTTTAGGACAGACACCATTTAAGGTCGTCATCCACACTCTAAGGTAAGCCTGAAGTTTCTAATGGACGCTAGAAGTATACTGCAGCAAATTACTCAACCAAACATTTTTAAAGTCCAAAAGATATATGCTCAAATTATTTCGCAGGCGGAGGATACCCGTACGATTCTTCTCTTCCAGCTGCAAACCACATAAAACGTTTGCTAGCGGCCGTAACCTCCCGGCGACAAAGGGTACTCATAAATGGCACATAGCCTATGCTCTCAATTTTCTAATGAAACAAATGCATCTTAGTACGCATGGGCAGCTTCAAACGTGATAGCAGAATGCAGTTGACAACACAGGACATCAACATCTTAGCATAGTAAGTGAGCTGAAGCGGGAAAATAGCACAGGTGGTTTGTTGCATGCTGTACAACAAAGTTACGCGGGTGGCACTAATTTTTATAAAAAATAAACAATCCTAACCACATTCATCGGAGAATCCTCATTCAAAATGACAAAGGGGTGCAACTGTCTGTCAACTAAAGGCTAAATGTTTATGCAGTGTTTGCGAGCACCACCTGGTGTAAGGTAGGTTACAGTCTATCGTGGTAATTTTGGGCTGTGTTTGATTGAAACGCAGATCTCGGTGTAGCTAGCTCTTTATATATATGAGCTAAATTTTACTTTTTCATTTTATTAAGTGGGTGTTTTCAGAAACCGAGTATAAATAAATTTAGTACTACTACTACTACTACTAAAGGCAGACTTACCAAATTCTGGAACGACCACTGCCAAGTGCCACTTCAATGGAACATTATGCAACTCTTCTAAATTATACAAGCACTACTTTTAGCAATATAATAGACTCATACACATGACACCTATACTTACTATAAACAAAAACAAACTAGCATATATATTATAGATCATCTTTATCAACATAATTGAAGCCAATCAACACTGTGATAAATACAGGTCAGCAACAACAACGCTCATGAAATCATCAATTAACGTGATCGATCATGCACCAAATCGTACTCTTAACAAAGGCAACACTATTTTTGGAATACTGACTTATCAAGTCAACAGAACAAAGTTTTCCATTTGGTTATCCATATAGTTGTCCTTGCCAACATCCACATACCTCAGAACGGGACGTCTAGCTTAATGATTCCTGTGCAGGCCTGGTGAACTACATACCATTATAACTAGCCACCTTTGCAATGGTAGGATAATACTTGATAGACCCAAAAACCCAAATGCAGGGCGCTTCCTCCGTAATTGACCCAAATACATCTATGGCATATGTGTAGGACTTATCAAACCCTTGGAGATATTAAACAATAGTCGCAGTGTAAAGATTAATGGCTACAGTGTCACTTAATCATAAAATGCACATCTGTGACTGTCCAGCTAATAGATGCTTATTTATCTGGACGTAAAGTGATTGGAGAACTTAAGTAGATGTGTGCTATATCCAGTAGGAAGGTGTATAGTCTTCAATAACAAGAAAAGAATGGAGGAGCAAAGTGGTGGGAGTAAAATAAAAAATGGAAGGGTTACAAGTAGTTAAGGTGACAGGATAGCAGAAAGTCTGCTTGTTAAGGTAAGCTCCGCGACCTTATTGGAGACTAGACATTGAAGAACCTCAAAGAAGGCTAGGACTTCAATAAACATGATGAAGGCAAAAGATATCAACTGCCTCAACCACACGATTGCACTGGACGATGAAAGCAGCAAAAATATCAAAGTAAGATTTTGTGCAAGACGTTAAGCATGCTCCACCAAGGCAATCAGCACCTAAGCCGATCAGCAAGAAAACGCAGCTTAGCTTTGATGGCAGCAGCAGGTCTTTTCACCAAGCAGTTACAGATGTATCCATCATAACTTAAAACAACTTCTATTTTAGTGACCCTGACAAATTACAAATATAAATATATATCTTCCTAATATTTAGTGTTTAGTACCATCGGAGAAAAGGCAAACCTAAAAAAAGACCATCATTAATTGATTTAATTTTCTGCATAAATGAACCAAAAAAGTTTTTTTTTCTCAGCCACTAACCTGTTGGAGATACATCATGGCTGGGACGCTCACTGAAATACCACAACACAACAAGATTTATGGACACAATAATTATCAGAATCTTCTGACATGTCCTAGCACGCATCCAGATTTCCAACGCGAACAAAACTTAGCTTTTAGGTACTATTGATACATCAAAGAACCAACCAACTGCACCCTTAAAAACAAGACAAAGCAATTTTTTGCAAACCATTACAGCACAGCAGCAAGGGAATTGTTTGGGTACAAGTCACGATACTGATATTTCCCTTACAAATCTAGAAAAGACCAAGGGTATTCTCTCAACAAGGAACTACATAAGAGATTACAATGTATTTGCTTTAAGGCTTTCCAACAAAAGCCAACTCGTCAGCTTGTAGATGAGAAAGGCACAAGCAATATTATAAATAAACTGAATCAATTTACATTATTATCTGATTGTAAAAGGGCCAAATAAGTGATCAAGAATGCAAAGTAACAATAACACATGGAGTTAAGATTTCTTAAGTAGCTACAATACCAATGCCACAGTACTAGCTAGACTTTTTATGACAACTCACATCTTAGTATGCTATTTTCCCTTTTTTTCAGTAATAGCGTTACAGGACTTCAAGAGGTTAAGGATAATTGTGCAATGCTTCCTAGAGCTTGAATGAGATATCATCTATCAACTAGACTCCATTCAGTAAAACGAATGCCCCTAGCTAAGCATCACTGCTTTCATCCATGTCTCCCGGCTAAGGCTGAGCTAAACAGAAGTTCATTCACAATACTTGGAATATCTACCTAATATTCTCCGGACGTTGTCACACTCCTCCCTCCATAAACATATGCATAAAAAGAAGCACAGGCCTGAATGCCTTCTGAAAACGATTTCCAAAATTATTGAAACGTCTATTAGACTGGATATAGCAGATTTAGATAAAACCAAATTAATTTCACTTTAAATTACCAAAGAAAATACAACTGTCAGCATGTCTCAATTCGATTGAAAGAAACCTATCAAGCTGGCCCTGCATTAATGCACTATCAAAGCCTTTGACAGAATAGATTTCCTAATAGCAAAGCTGAAGGTGTACGGACTAAATGTTGAAGCCTGGGTTACATCTATTCCTAACAATAGGGCCAAGAACAAGCAGTTGGACAGGATAACAAACACAGTGCATTCTATTGGATTGTGTCTGGAGTACCTTATGGCTCCATTATAGGGACCATATAGTTTAACACCTTTGCGTGTGTCATTCATTCAAAACGTGGACAGTCTCAACTTTGCAGTCAAGAGTACGCAGTCAGCACATGCATGTAACATAGGGGATCTGAAAAGATCCTAGAGGATAGGTCAAGCATCACTACACACAGGTTACTCTCAAGTTACATTTAATAGATGCAACCCAAGGCACAAGTATTGACCTGCACATCAAAGGCACATAAATGTCAGACAACTGGTAATGCTTCTTGAGATTAAAATAGATCGCCAACTAAATTTTGACCTGCACATTAGCGAAATCTGTAAAAAGCGGCCGCTGCTCAACTAAATGCTTTAATCAGACTAAAGTCAAACTTTCCTCTTGTTGCCAGAAAAGCAGACTGAGATTTACATCTCGGCTACAATTTCAACAGTTACTACTACTCTCTAACGTGGCCACAGTCATTATCTTAAGGTTTTCCAGAGCATGAAGTCAAGAGCCAATGAAGGTCTTTAGATATAAAACATTGGGATGGCTCCAAAGGTTCTTTCGATGTATGCGATAAACGGTGTTGATTTATGTTACGGCTAAGCATTGCAAAATGTGAGACAGGACGTTTTAAAAGTTTATCTCGGTTTAGCTCGTGAGTTTTTTGAACTAGATTATCTGTTTATTTTTGATACACTAATTTTTATTAGCGAGCATAAGTAAGAGTGAAATAGATTCGTAACTGCATCAAGCTCACTCACTCTACTCTCTCACTTTCTGTTATATGAGCACAGAGTAGCTTCAGGGTATGGATACGAACTCACAGCAACCGTTTAAATAAAAACACTCGGGCTGGGGCGCTGGGAATCCCGGGAATTCCGGTATCACAATTTCTCGCGGGAATTCCCGGGAATTCGCTTTTAAACCGTGAAAACACCGGGAATTTCCGGGAACTGTCGCTTGAGAGGTTCTTGCGGGAAAGTTCGAGAACTTTTCATTAAATGTCAATGGAACTTGTTAATTTTGGGAATAGCACTCCTAAAAATTTCGCTCCTGGAGTTCTCTACTTTCCACAGCATTTTTTTGCGTAGCTAGGAAATCATGCTAATCCTTGCCGAATTTAATTACTTTCCGACATCTAAATCAGCAATTTAAGATATAGGCCGCGTGTGATCTTGCACTGGATTGAGGAAGGACAGCCTATCTCCGTTTTTTTCTCCTAGCTCCGTTTTTTTTGTGCCAGCAAATATGCGAAGCTGTTGCAACATAAAGTCAGAATTGCATTGACAAGCAGCCATCCTGGAGTTTGTGTGATGCCGTCCGAATATTTTTCCCGAGGTTGGTGGTCTGGCAGCCCTGATGGCCTATCCCATGATACCACTGAGTACAAGGCAATACCGTGACTTACAAAGGATCCAAGTGATCACAAGCTGCTGGAGGACGGGTCAATTCATGCTATGCAGGGACTTACATTTAATTGCTTACACTGTAACTGCTGTTAGCAGCGTCGAACATTTTGATAAAACGCGCTACTGTACTGAGAAGCGCACATCGTTGTTACTGTTGGCAACTAGTTCCCGTATCCCGTAGCTTGCAACGAGCTTGTCTGTCCAAGCAGACTTGCCCTATCTGATAAATCCGTTCGATTTTCACTCCGATGCATTGAATAATGACATTGTCATGTTGCTTTGAAGGCTTTAAGAAATTGATTCAGAGTGTAAATATTATAAGAGACACCTATATTTAATAAAGAATAGCTTATACTTGTAAAATTCCTCAAATATAGGAATTTTTGCTGAATAAACTATCATTTAACTAGGTCAGCGCTATTACATATTTGCATAAGTTTCCATTGTACGGTTTTGCAGGGTAGATTTTCGGAATTTTTGGGAATTTCAGGGAATTTCCGGGATTTGTTCGTTTAGGAGGAGGGAATTTTTACATATGGCGAGGGGAATTTTCGGCAATTTTCGTTTCAGAGGGGGTGGCGCGACTTCCGAGTTTGAAAACGGAAATTTCCGGCGCTTTGCACTTGGGTTTGCCCTGGCCGCTGACAAAGCGGATTTTGTGCCGGCTCCCATTACTTATGTGTAAATGTTTTTTAGAAGCGATTCCTACTTTGCCCTAGATCAGGGGTCTACAAACTACGATTCCTGCCCGCGGATGCATTATATCACCAAAAAGAAACACGCAAGTGCATGATTCGTATAAGGTCGTGCTTCTTACTCGCGAAGTAAATAGATTAATAATCCTTTGTTTGAAATTCCACCGTGTGGTTTCAGTGGTGGTAATCGGCCTGTCTTTCGCCTCCCCTCGCCACATGTCTGTTTTGATTCCAATTTATATGACCTCGACTCTTTATCCGGCCCCCAAACGGATGTGTATCCCTTATTACGACCCGCGTGCTAAAATGTTTGAGGACCCCTACCCTAGATGAACATCAATGGCACATTTGTTCTGATTTATATCATGCAAATTTCCTCATGTAACGAGAAAAGTTATAGTTCCTGGTTTTGCTGTCGTTGCAGTTGTTGTTCTGGTTGTTTTTGTCGCTGGTTTCAACGCTGGCGGCTGCAGCTCCACATGTGGAGCACCCTGTTGGCGGTTGGAGTTCTGCATGAATATAGACGTGTGCAGGCTAGCAGCGAATGTCCTTATGTTTCCCAAGCTCTCGGTGGTGGTAGATTCTCTTCCTCGGGTTGGACGTTATTTGCATCGGTTTACCCATGGATGAGCGACACCATGGATGAGCGACAAATTAAAGTAACAAAGAGAACCCGGGATTACCTTGGCAACAAAT
>QQSS02234734.1:0-10066 GCA_003687565.2 Craspedacusta sowerbii | reverse complement strand
ATATTAAGGACTCCAATCGCTTAGTTTCCTACGACGGCATTGAAGACAGGAACTATTTCTTGCTTGAATGCACTGCCTATGCCACCCAACGTACCACCCTACTTTACACTGTTTTTAGCCTATTAGGGCTTTCGGTATCCAAACTTTGTGGCCATGTAAAATGAGAAATTCTGTTGTATGGTCATCGTGGCAGCAACAATGGTCAACAGGAACATTCTTCTTGGAACCATCAAGTTTATTGTGATATAATGGGGTTTTATATGACGGAGTTTGATATGATGGGGTTTTCCTATATATGTTAGAGTGCTAGTCTTCGTTCGGCGTAGTTCTTGACTTGGTTTCACTGACTATTTGAATAAAGATATGTCCTGTGTAGAGTTGCAATTTGTTCAATTCTGCTCTCCTCATGGGGATTTCGTTTTACTTTAACTTTTGCAATGGTTATTTTTGTTAGAGTATTTTGTGACATTTCATAAATAAGTCTTCCAAAAGGTGCAATTCTTCCAAAAGAAGTGCAAAGCTTGAGACAATTTTAAGAATAAAAGACAGCTTTTTTCATATTTGACCTGATACACGATGAATCAACTGAAGAATAAAATTAGGAACATCACCAAGACCGATTGCACACTAATACCGAAGAAAAAAACATCGTAACGTAGCAACATCGCACTTGTAATAGAAAAAGAGCGAGCGAGAAGAGAGTAAGAGAGAGAAAGTGGTGTAAAGTTACGAAGTTACGATCTAGATAGATAGATAGAGAGAGAAAGAGAGAGAGAGAGAGATAACGTTAGATGGTTAAGAACGGCTCTAACCAATGGATGTACAATGTCTCCTTCATCCTCCTCTGGAAATCCGTGGTCAGAAAAGTACGTTTTTGAGCACGCAAGTTTACAATCGCTATCTCGCAGGTGCTTCCACACATTAGAGTTTTTGTCCTTACCTAGGTGCTCTTCGACCCGAGTTGTAAATAAGGCTATTTACTGGGGGTATTTTCGACATAGCAGGCATTACAACCGGCACAAGAAAATTTGTATGTGCCATTTGTTTTTATCGCGAATGTTGTAAATCAGTATACGCATGAAAAAATGAGAGAATATAAGAAATTCAAAACACCATTGAAAAAGTCTAACATTATTTGGGGAAAGCGACTAACCCTCCTGAAAGCATATTACTCTGCGTCAGAAGAAGACTTGTAAAACGTCTAGTAGGTGTGCCACACGGCTTAGCTGCCTCCAGTTTATTCTATTTCCGTCGTTTAAAGGTTGTTATTGAGCTTTCAACCACACTTACTTTTGGGAAAGTGAATTGGAATTTTCTGGTGTGAGAGGGACATAAAGCAAAGCAGAACTTTTTCCATGGATAAGACATACGTACTTGGCAGCGGGACTAGGCGATATGCAAAGCTAAAAATTTTCGCCGGAATTTTCGAAAATTTATGATAAAATAGATCAACGCTACCGAAAAATCCCTTGAAATAAAGTTGTAAAATCCATGATTTTTAATCATAATAGCGCATAAAAATCGTCCCCGGCCTTCTCTTCTCTGTGCAGCGCTCTTCGCGTAGTGATGAGATGTGGTTATCCTCATCTGAGTCGCATAATCATATGACTTATCGTCGTGAGACAACGTTTGAGACACTCATTTTAACTGCATCATGTGGATTATTTTGTTTACTTCGCAATGTTACTTCCTAAGGATGCATCATATAATCCTTTATTTCATAATAGACGTGCAATTCCCCCTCTCCTCCTCCTATCCTCTTCACTGCAGAGTGTGTCACAGACGCCCATAAATTAGTTTTCATTCTGCAGCAACTACAATGAGTCAAGGTGAACACTGCCTGCCTAGGTACTTTCTCGCAGCATCAGTTACAAGCAACTGCGCAAACTAAGAGCTTATTTACCTACTTCACAACTGCTAGATCTAGTACTGATTCTATATTCTCGTGCGAGCGTTTTAACTGTCTGGTAGTAGAAGTGCCTATACTCAGGCATACAGATTCACCAATGATCTACTTCTGCGCAGTCCTCTCACCTTGAACTTCAGAGTTTAGAATAAGCTTCAATAAGTGTTCCTTGCTTCTTGGACATTAGGATGGAGACTCGAATTAAGGTTAGACTATAGGTTTCCAGCGCTACTTTCATAACTCTCTCGCTTCTCCCAATACATTGGCTGCCCTGTTTAGCAATATTTCTACAACAAACCAACTCCAAAATGTGCTAACGCGTTGATTAAACTTATGCAATCTCCGTACTTGTCAGGTAATTCCTTACCTGCTATATAAATTTGTTCAGATACCCTGCAGATACCCACTAGTTTTACGTAATATTTATATAAATAGATATTTCGTTTCTGAGTCATGATGAATGTTGAACAACGAGGAACTTCATTGTCCAAGCATGTGTGCCTTGTTCTTTAACTTGCCTGGGTGGAATGGATTTGATAATGATCTTTTGCCTTTTTCTTCTTTGACAGGTGGGTGTCCATCTTCACCCAGTGTAGTTGCGAGTGTAGCAAATGGGGTCAGTTCTGCACCAGGTACGCTTGAGAACATGGAGATTTTTTAGATTATTTCTAAATAAGCTAATATATTATATAGATAAGATATTCCCTTCGTTTTGTCTATCCATGGCTTCTTGAATTCCTCACATTTTGATTTAAAGCATCTTGATGTTAATAATAAATTTAAGCAGCTGTACCTTTGACTTGCACATTTACTCCCTAAATGTCAAATGAAGCCCCTGCGAGGTCATTTTTGAAAATTCTCTCATTTTTTCATTTCTGAAAGAGTCTCACTGAAAGTGGCACATGTCTAGATTATAATAATGACTACATTGTTTAGTAGCCATCCTCAAAATTACGCACCGGGTACTCTCTTGCAAAGCTGACTGTAGAACTCTCTGCAGTTCTTTATGATGATGAGTTCTACTATCTGTTTGGTATACTATTAAATAGAGCATAGTATACATAAAAAATAGCTAGATATTTTAGGGTATGGGAGATGGACCAGGCAAGTACTAGAGAAACTTCTACATCCGCTTAACTAGCTTATGTTGCTATTTTTCAAGCTTTAATTCATTCAATTTGGCGGGTTAAGCGCCAGATATATGCTCCATAATTCCTGCCCAGAAATCCGAGCCGGCCATAGTGACGTCAAGTCATTGCTGACCGTTAGCGGTAATGTAGAGTCAAATATAAACACAATCTGATTCATGGTCGGTGTATTTTGTTCGTGATGCTGGACGAACCCGGGCTAGATTTGATCCTCGAAAAGCAGCTTACCAAGGCCAATCCGAAGCAAATAAAAGACGTACTATGAAATTTGCGGGATAAGGTACAAACAACAACAACAACAACAACAACAACGACAACAACAACAACAACATTGTTTTTTTTTCCATTTTGTAATCAAGCACTGATTGACTTCCAGAGGAAGTTAAAGGAGGCTATGTTTATCAACTGGGAGCTTTCTAACCTTAACACCCATGTTAATCACCTAACTTCAACTTTATCTGTCTAGTCTATCTCGTCTCCACCTTCCTATTTTCTTCTTTCTTTACCTTTCCCCTATAGCTTTCCTTGTTACTATAGTACCGTAACAATTCAATTGATTATCAGTTAGTATCACTTACTTGTAAAATTACTTATTGCTCCCGCGCATTGAGTATATCGTGTAAGTGGCTTTTAGGTGTTCTTTCTTTGATAGATTGGTGTGTTCACGCCTATTCCGTATAAAAATTGTTTAGTAGAGCTACGCCATTTGGTGGGTTTTACCAAAGACACGGGTCGTGGAAAGAACCTAGCATAAGATTTCTACACGAAAACACATAAAAATGACAAAAACGAAAACAAGCATTATCTGACGAGAAAAAAAAAAACAAACAAATATGAACATAAAAATGCAACGTTTTGCATGCCTGTCAACTATACCTGCAGAATATTTTCAAAACCAAATGAAGCTATTTTATCCACTACGTCATAGCGTAAACTAATTCATAAAATACGACAAACAAAAAACGAAAACAAGCTTTACAGTAGAAGCTTTAATTTTCTCCTGCTGACGACATTCTGATGCAGTAAACTGGCGAGCGCGTCGATTCTCTTGTTTAGCCTGATCCTGAGGTGTCAAGGTACACGGACCAACAGCATACGAACTAGTATCATGTGATTGGCAATGCCAGAGTTGCATCGGGCCTTATGTTCCTCATCATCACAAAGTCGATCGGCTTCTTCTTTAAAAATTTCAAAAATGATTATGAAGCTCTGTATTTGCCCTAGATAGTTTTGGAGTGGTGCAAACTTCAAATTAGGATCTACTTTCGGGTTAGATGGGCTCGAAATACCTTCCAACCTCGCCGAAACGATTACGGTCTTTACACATGATATTCACATTCCACATTCCACGACTTCAAATCCGACCTGCACCATATTTAGGTCCATAGCTGAATATAGTTTAACCCTTGGGCAACAGGGGCTCCGAATATCATTGAACCTCGCAGAGTTGACTACTCTGATGCATCAGGATTTACGCAATGTTTCAAGACAAAATTACGAAACTAACTTTAACAACTTTATTACAAGCAGCATACGAAATATTATCGGATGATTGGCAATGCCAGATCTTCGCTGGGGCTTATGTTTCTCGTTATCGCCAAGTCGATCGGCTCGACTTCTTCTTTAAAAATTTCATAACGATGCTACATATGAACAAGGAGATTTGCAATATATCAAAATCTGCACAAGTACAGGGGGAATGTTCCCTAGAAGGATATACGTTTTGCTGAATGAAAGATAAGGTAAAGAGAAAGAGTAACATTCTGCATGTATTGCTGGGCAGTCAGAAGAAAACACGAACGATGCCATTGATTGTGACGCGAAAGAGCAAAGTTGCAAAGCAGAGTTATCTAAATTTTGCCGTTATTTGTACATTTGAAAGGGTCTGATTTTATTTATATTCCGGATTGCGTACGGAAGCTATGATTGGATAACCAGTGACATAGATCTCTACAAGTCGTGGAATCTCAAGGTTTTTACACGATCACAAGCTTTTGGAAGAATGGCATACTTGTGTGACGTAGGTAGATTTTATTGTTTTAATTTAGAATGATGCGTTAATAGTCGTTTTGCCCCGTCCTGGCGAGGTCATAAGTGTACTTTATCTCGTACAAAAATAAAAAGAAACTAGCTTTTCCAAACAGATACGCTCGATATAATCATTCCCTTGAGTGATGCATTCTATTGCTTGGAATGATAAAATTATCAACCACTTAAATGGCAACTAACATTGATTCCGGGGTATGGGCTTGGCATTGATCTCCATAACAACGTTATTATAGAGATTAGTGGGCTGTAGCGACTGCTAGTAAAGTCGCAAATTACGCGGCCATCGTGATGGTAACTTGGGCACGGTTATTTCTTACAGAATACCGATTTCGATGCGACAATTTGCTACTGAGTTGAACTAAATACATCAATTACCCGCAACTACATAATCACTGCTTGGGGTGAAGTGCTAATCAGTGTCTTTATGTAAACCTCGTTTTCTCTGCAATCATTCTCGCAAATGCGATGTTAGTTTTATTGTATTCTTCGCAATCCAATGTTGCCTTATAAGCTTAAAAGAAGCCTAAAGAAAAAAATACTAGTAGTAAGTTTATGTGGTCAAAACGATTTATTTACCTTAACACAAGGGCCGCGTCCGCCTCCGCGATATATTCTAAAAACATTGGATACCGTGTTCTAAGTTCTTATCTTGGAAATTCTTATCCTGTAAATGGTGAAGGAGATGCTTTTAAAGCATAAATTGGTTGTCTACAACTAAATTAGTGTCTTCTTGTCGGTATGGAATATTCAAGAAAAGAGGTACTGAATTTTTCATGTATCAGTTCATTTAAAACTGTTTGAAATTTGCTCATTCACAAGGTAATTCTTTTATTTAGTTTATAGATTGTAATGGACAGACAACGTGGGCGCATCAGCTCCAAACTTCGAGTTATCATTTCTAAACTTCGAACCTATCTGAATTGTAAAGTTGTTCGTTCCTTCATTGGAGTACTAAAGATTTTGCAGACTTTGGTTTGCATGATTGCCTTGATAATTATGGCTTCAGTTTCAAACATCCCTGACTCTGATGTCTCAAGTATAGAGTTTTTCATTTTTGCATACACAGTAATATGGGTAATTGTTGTTGTAGTATTGCTGATGCTGGTGTGCAATGTTTACAACAACCTTCCTCAAATAATGACTGCAAACATAGTTATGGCGGTAAGCAAAGTTGTGTGTATCTGCCCTTTCTTTTACTCTATTGAAGATTGTTCCTTAATTGTTAAAACTCTATTTGT
This sequence comes from Craspedacusta sowerbii, assembly GCA_003687565.2. Lineage (NCBI taxonomy): Eukaryota > Metazoa > Cnidaria > Hydrozoa > Limnomedusae > Olindiidae > Craspedacusta > Craspedacusta sowerbii. The sequence continues at coordinate 3,725 of QQSS02234734.1, read as the reverse complement.
GCTGCTTGTTCGTTCTGCTGGTTTCTGTGGGAAAGCGCTGCCAGATCATTAAATTTGGCAAATTCCTTGTTATTTGTAGCCATTTTTCCACAACGAAATGCTTGAAAATAAGATAAGTCTAGTCACTTCATATTGCTAATGCATTTGTTGAAAGCATGTGTAAAGTCTTGTTTCTATCCTTGCAGGTTAATAGCTTTCAAGCAGGACTCCTATTACCAAAGTTACGGGATTCTAAATTTACCTTCAAGCGTCTTTGCAATATTTTAAATACTAATAGCTGAAAAACAGTGCAATTACCTTATGCAGTGGCATGCAAAAAGAGATCAGAAGGTAGAAGTAGTCTTATTACCAAATCTGGTTTAAATAGATTACAAAAACATTTTCAGAAAAGTTTTGCCTGCTCTTATGTTTATCTCTCAAGTATTGGCAAAGTTTATTGCTTTCAATGAATTGTGTCTCCTTTACCTTTTGCCCTCATGTTTATCATCATGTATAGGCATTATGTGCAAATGTTTTTTACAGGCCCTTTTGCAAGCAAGTTAGAATATTTAATTAAGAAATGCTTCTCCACTGTTTTGCTGCAACATTCTCGGAACAAAATATGTTCTATTATTAGTAATTGAGTTTTTTTGTTGCTATACGATTTTTTCCCCTGTGATTTACAGGGTTTGATCTGTATAGAAGTGTGTCACTAGCACACTACTGAGAGATGTGGGTTTCAATACTGTTAATTGGTGACCAAACTGTTTTTAGAAGTTCAAAGAGTTGTTTTTAACCTTAACTCTAAAAGAGCTCAGAAAAACAACCATATGTGCATTTGCGTTAAATGCAAGTATGCACATTTGGTTACTTCCCTTGTAAATCAAAATGTGTTATGCATGCTGTTGCTAAGTTGGTAAATTTTTATTTCTAATTTCATGGTAGCATCTGGTACTAACCTGAAGTTGGTTGGTTGTGAAATGACTCTTGTATGTTTCAATGGAACATCAATGCAAGTCACAGAAATGGTGGAGTCATGGATCTCGTGTATTGTATTGTGTTGAGTGTACTTTCTTGCTTGTCTAGGGATGCTGCGGGTTTGCAGTCTTTATTTCAGTAGTGGCATCTTCCGCTGTGATGAGCAAGTTCAAAAAGAATGAGACCATTGTGGCAGGTATATGTGTGTGTTTGAATGTTTATTTGTGGATGAATACGGAATAGTTATGCGTGTGAGTGAAGTGCAGTTAAGGATCTTGAGTTTTTTATTTTTTGTCTTTAATGCAGGATTTATATGGGATGGCTTGTTGTGACAGAATCCTAGATGCATGGATGTATGTATGCATTGCCATTTGCGCCAACTAGGCCTTAGTCTTCATGGAAGCAGGTCATAGCAAAATTTCCCCCTCGTTTGCGCTTCCTCAGGAGCCTTTTGCTAGCGGTCTGGTGAGAGTAGACTGACAGGGTCCGCAAAGCTTTGGATTCCGTTCTAAGACGCGATTATCGCAACTGCTGGTTCTTAACTTCATGAATATGCCACTGAGTGCAGAATTGCATGATTGCGTTTTCCAAGTCACAGTCTTTCTTTCCTGGTAGCTGACATACTGAATCCATTACAATACGAATACGAAGCAGAGTACTTTCATAGTATTGCGATGGATTCTCGTGTTCGTCTATGTTTGGGTACCAAGGTGCATATTGTATCTCCATAAAGAAAGAAACAAAGGCCGGAGTTACCCACATATCTGCTCCTGAAATTTTTTTTTTTTTTTTTGGTTTTTTATGAGAATGGTCGCCAAATGAGGCGTCGGCCATAAGGGCATCAAGCTGGAATTACGTATTCACCATTTTGGTTTTATGAATCTATCGCCTCCGCTATAGGAGAGAAATATTCTTGCTGATTTACCCGCTTTCGACGCAACCTCCTTGATATTTTGCTTGTGTCCTGTTCAATTGAATGTCATGCCATCAACCGATATTTCTTTGCAACTGGAGCTTGACTGCTTGACTGCGTCTGGTAAGGCACCGGGACTCGACGATCTTCCAGCAGAACTTTTCCAGCATGGCCGCCCAGCGCTCATACACAAGATTGTGAGATTGTATAATCGGATGTGGGAGCGGCGGTCAGTACCAGAAGACTTAAAGGATGCTCTCATCGTTCGCATCTTCAAACGAGATGGCGATCGATCTACATGCGATGGCCATCATGGCATCTCTGCGCTTTCGATACCGAGTAAAATCCTTGCTTATGTCATTATGAGCAGAACTCATGTCAATCGTCTCGGCATCCTGCCGGAAGGTCAGTGTGGTTTTTCCCCGGTCAAAACGCGGTACCGTGGACATGGTGTTTACGGCCAGGCAGCTGCAGGAAAAATGCCGCGAACAACAGCAACAGTTGAACTCCGTCTTTGTACACCTCACCAAGGCGTTCGGCTCTGTAAATTGATCGGCCCTTTGGACATCGCTTACCAAGATTGGATACCCGAACGCCTTCGTCACCATCATCCGTTCATTCCACGAAGCCATGGTGGCTAGTGTCATCGAAAATGGAGCACGCTCGCCTAACTTCGATGTCGCAAGCGGCACAAAGCAGGGATGTGTAATGGCTCACCATTCTGTTTATCATCTTCTCGCTCATGCTTCGCGTTGCCTTTCAGAGTTGCCCCGAGAGAATACCTATCAGCTACCGTACTGATCGGGAAGTCTTCAATATTAGGAGTCTGTAAGCTACGTCGAAGCTATGACCACCATTGTCCGGGAGCTACTGTTTACAGACGACTGTGTACTTGTCGCGCGCTCGCTGGACGCCCTGCAGGTGATCTTCAACCGCGTCTTTGCGACATCCGAGCGTTTGGCTCTGACTGTCAGCCTGAAGAAGACCGAGGTAATGTATCAGGCATGTCCCGTCCAGTGGCGGCTGCGTGGCCGTCAAATTGATGGCAGACAGAACTCAGCTGAAATCACGCCACAGATTCTGCAACCTCGGGAGCTACCATTCGAACACTGCCTCCATCGACGGCGACATCACTGCTCGACGTCCATTAGCTGGCGATGGTTTTAAAAGACTAAAGAAACGCTTATGGCGCGAACACGGTTGGTCTCTGCAATCGAAAATCGCAGTGTACAAAGCAGTCGTATGACTTCCCTGTTGTTTGTACGGTTGTAAAACGTGGACGGCATATCGCCGGCACATTAAAAAGCTCGACCAGTTTCACATGAAGTACCTCTGCAGGATCGCAAACATCAGCTGGGAGGATAGGGTGCCAAATACCGCTGTGCCGGAGAAGTGTGATACCACAGGCATCGAAGCTTTTATTCTGAAGTCGCAGTTTAGACGGGCCACATTGTCCGAATGAATGACACAAGAATCCCCAAGCAGGTCTTTGGTCTCTTTCTGGAGACATGGCAACGCATGGCAAGTGTTTTTTTTTTACGCAGGTACACGGACTATCGCAAGGGAAATGTGAAGAAGTGCCGGCTCTAGTTTCGAAGACGTTTTGCGTCGATGCACAGGACCGTTCAGGATGGCGCCTACATTTAACACTGCTGTTGCCAAATTTAAAGCGAATCGAGTCGAGTCGCTTGTTGACAAGAGAATCCGACGTAAGCTTAACGCCGGTGAAAACAGTGCTGGAGTATGGGCATGCCCAGCGTGCCCGCGCAAATCTCTTTCATGAATGTATGTATGTATGTATGTATGTATGTATGTATGTATGTATGTATGTATGTATGTATGTATGTATGTATGT